>PVKS010002346.1:0-13656 GCA_004027875.1 Aplodontia rufa | reverse complement strand
TTGAGGTTCTTTCCTAGGAGGAATGCAGGGAAAAGTGGATTCGTGGGGTGTTTTAGTGAATAGTTGGAGCTAGCACAGTGATATTTTTGCATGAGGAAACTGGCAAAATAAAATAAACAGAAATGGAGGTGGAGAAGGATATGGGCATTTTGCAGGGCTATTTTTGTTTGAGAGAGAGAGAGAGAGAGAGAATCAGTTTTATTTAGCTTTTCATCTGGGTTTTGTTTTTCTGCCACTCAGTTGTATGTATGGGGCTGGGGTTTGAACCCGGGTCCTCACACATGCTGGGGAAGCACAGTAACTGCCGCGCCACTACTCCAGACCCCAGGGCTATCTCTTGATCAGTCTCAGAAATGTGGTTTTGGCCCCTGTGGTTCACCCTGGCCTTGAGCTCCCCAGGGGTTCAGAGTTCCACTTCCTGGACCCAATGTCATCTTAGACACTTCACTGCAATGACAGGGAACAGCACATGAGCATTTGGAAGCTGAGGAAAACAGGAAATCCTCCGGGGATGGGGAGAGGAAAAGCCCATCAGTAGTGTTGTAAGAGAGATTCTGGAACAAGGCATTTCCCACATGAAATGGTGGTGTGGTTCAGATCCTACAGGTCCCCTGAGGCTCAGGTGTTGAAGGCCTGGCCCAGCTGCAGGTGCTGGGGGAGGTGGTGGAACCTTTAAGACCTAGGGCCTAGTAGAGGTAGTCAGGTCATTGAGGGTGAGCCCTTGAAGGGGATATTGGGACCCCAGCCGCCTCCTCTCTCTGTGCTTCCCACCCATGGCCATAAGGGGGGAAGCTTTGCTTTACCATGCATACCTTGCTGTGGTCTTCTGCCTTCCCACAGGCCCAAGTGACCACAGACCCAAACCTCTGCAAACTCAAGCCAAAGTGGATCTTTCCTTGTTGAAGTGATCCACCCGGGTGCTTTGTCACAGTGATGGAAAGCTGACTAACACGAATGGCTTCTGAAAAACAGTTTGTTGAGAATTTGTCCGTGAAGGGGAAATGTCAGCGCAACGGTCCACCTGGTTATTAGCGTGACAGGCATCCTTTGGTGCTACGTAGGTAATAATGCTGGATGTGCTAGAATCTGGATGATCCCACCAAGAGAATCGTTGGGAGTGAGAGTCGGCAGAGACCGCGGGGGACAGCAGGCTCATCATCTCCTTTTACGGTAGAGGAAGCACAGGTTCTGAGAGGCACAGTGTTAGTCCTTGGTCACACCAGGTCCGGAGGCAGGGACATGGCAACGACCTAGGTCTTTAGGCCCTTCTGTGCCAAGAGAGCTTCAGGTACTGACTTTTAGCCACTGGGAACCCAAACAGCAAGCACAGAGAGAGATTCTTCAATGACCAACACGCCATTTGGGAACAGCTGGGCGTGGCAGTGGGATGCGTGTGCCATGCTCAACCACACGTGTTTGGAGGAGGTGGAGGCAAGGCATGGTTTCTAAAGGCAAAGTGGGGAGGAGGATGGGAGCTATTTTGTGTCATTTGTACTGGCCCCAAGATGAATAAGGGCACTGTCTTCCCAAGCACACACGGGTGGCTGCTGGGCAGACGTCCGTGCAGAAACATTTCCGCGTAAGGCTGTGGTTCTGGCAGTCTCTTGTGATAATTCTTGCTATCATACACACATGAACGGCATCCCCTCCTTCAGAATCTCCTGGCTTTATTATTTATATTTTTGTTAGGGGCTTGACATAAGCGACTCCATTTTGATTCTGAGAATTTTCAAACCATGTGTACCATGTGTATAGCTCATGGGACGGAGCACATGTTGGCCTGGATGATGGGGGGCCTGGAGGGAGAGGTGTGCAGGGGCTGGTGGCCTCTCCAGTGTCCAGCTCTCTCCCACATGGGGGCTCCTCCCACAAACCACCAGGGATCTGCCAAGGGTGGCAGAAGGCCTTGAGGTAGCCACGTTGGGTTCTGGAGAGGAGGGGACAAGAGGAGGGAAGAAGGAAACTGAGGCAACTCTGAGTTTCCTTCCTGGGTCAGTGCAGGGACCCCTGGCTGATGCCATTGTGCCCCATGGGCAGGGAGAAGACTTTGTGACACTGGCCATGGGATGGGGCCAGGATTCTTCTGGGCAGGAATCCCCCAGGTGCCTTGACTTGATCAGACATGTCCTTAGGTCAGGATAGGATTTCTACCCAAGTTCAGAAAAGCTGTCCTATCCTCAATGCTTCTGAGACGTTTCTTTATAACACAGCTTCACGTAGGAAGACTGTGCCAGCAAAGCCAGCCTGTCTAGAACACAGGCATCTCCAACATGTCAAACAGCATGTCTGATTTGAGGGTAAACTTGGAGTTAACTCTGCAGACATGGGACAAAGGGGAGGGTCAAGTGACCACCAGGCCCTGAAGCAAGCTTCTTCTGGAGAGCCTGTGCTGACCCGGCCCCTCTTGGCACCCTGACATTGCTAGCTGCTAACCACACACTTAGTGCTCTAGCTCCTGAGGAGCCCTCCCTAGAGAAGTGATTCTTAAACGGCTCTGGGTCCCAGAGTCCTCTGATAATCTGATGAAATCATAAATGAACTACAGCACTCAAATTTCTCGCTCACTCTTCCTGAAATAACTTCCGGGCAGCTCTAATTCCCAAAGCAAGGTTTCCGGAACGCGTGTCCAAAGGGGTCTCCAGAGGAGTCACGGCTCCCGTTCTCAGCCGGAGGACTGACTCCCAGGGCGCCAGCCTCCAGTGGGAACTGCACCGCACTGCAGCCTGAAACCCAGACCCAGAAATCTCCAAGGGACCCACACTGGACGAGACGGGGGCTGAAGACGGGGTGGAAAACCAGCGCAAGCACCAAATGCAGACAACCTGTCACTGGGACCTTTCACAGAGGGGTTCCCACAACGGGGTTCCAGAGAGTGCGCGTTAAGGTCTGAAATTGTCCCTGGAGTTTCCCTGCTCCTTCTGCTATCTGGCTATTTGAATCTGCTAGAACACGCTGGGATGGTAGCTCCTCCACAGCTCAGAATGCAGAAGCCCGTGGGTCTGCAGGTCAACCCCGCCAGCTGTGCCCCAGGGACCCCCACTTCAGACTCGACCCTGGCCACTTAGCTTGGCCCTGGAGGGACTCCTTGGGCTCTGGACTCAGTACAGGTGAGAAGAATGTGGAGGGGCCAGGAGGGCTCTGAGCCACTGTCCCTTCCAGTTGTGTCCTGGCCTTTGGTTGGCAGCTCTCTGGGGAAGCCACACTCTCTTGCGTGGGCACAGTGGAGTGCAGAACGCAGTTCCCCAGTGTGCTGGTGGGAACCATCCTTGCAAGGCAGCAGGAGGCCAGGGCTGTTTCCGAGTGTCCTGCCTAGCTCCCCCTGTGGCTTGCTGTCCCTGGGCCGGCAGCCAGTCTTGGGCATTCCCTTCCAGGGAGCTGGCTGAAGCCGGTGCCATGGCCTCTCCTGGGGCTCTGTTGACTCAACACATCATCTGACACTGCCCCACCAGGCCCTCTGGGTGTGAGGTGCCAGGGAGACGGCCCACGAGACTGGGAAGGAGTCCAGCTGTCACCTCTGCCCCAGAACCCGTCTCTGCGGCTCTGTTCTGAGTGCTCGGCTCTCCTCATCACACCAGGGAGAAAGAGATTGGGAGCACGACTGGTCATCTGCCTGCAGTGATCAATGGGTGCGATTCTCCACTGAGGGGATGGAGCGGAGCGGGAGCTGCCACTGAAAGTGTGGAAACGAGGGTGTTGGCTGCACCTGTGCCAGAACAATCCAGAACCTCAAGCCCAGGACTGACCTCCACCTCTCAACGTGACAACAGTCTTGGGAGTTCAGGGCCATAATAAATAATTAAAGTATTATACTGGGACTTTTTTCCTGCAGCATTTTTTTTAAAGAGAGAGAGCAAGAGCAAGAGAGAGAGAGAGAAGGAGAGAGAGAAATCGATTTTCTTTAGTTTTTTATGTGGCTTTCATTGCTCTGACACTTTATCGTGTACCTGGTGTTTGCCAGGCAAGCGCTGCAACCTCCAAGCCACCGCTGTAATCCTTTCCTGCTGCTTTTAATAGAGAGGTAACAACTGGAGTGAATTGGCAAAGGACCCACCTCTCTGGGGAGCCTGGGGCCACACCCTCCCCCACACACCTACTGAACCCTTCCAGAGCTTGTTTCACGGGGAGGGAGGACCGTGTCCCCGGTGCCCTTCCAGATACCTCATCTACTGCTCCATCTCTCGATGACCTGGGCCCGCTTCCTTCATCCTGGCCTTACCTGGAAGGCTTGTGCCTTGAGCTACCCCCATACAGGCTGGCCTGATTGGGTTGCTGTGTATGTTACACAGAGAAAAGCAGCGGTCAGGAAACTGCAGCTGGGCGGGGTCTCCCAGACCCACAGAATGGCTGGCACCCACTGCCTCCACATGCTTCCTCTGGGTGGCTTAGGGGAGCCAGTGTCCCCATTCATCTTCTCAGAAGTCTAGGCTTATCATGTGTAGACAACTGAAATAGGATCCTTACCTTTCACCCTGCACAAAAGTTAAATTAAAATGGTTAAAAGATCTGGATATTAAGCCAGAAACTTTAAATTTACTTGAAAAACAAGTAGGATCAACACTGCAGGACATAGAGTTCGGCTGGGCCTTCCTTAACAAGACTCCCATGGCACAAGCAGTAAAGTCAAGAATAAATGAATGGGATGCAATTAAACTAAAAAGCTTTTGCACAGCTAAATAATTAATCAAAAGTGTCAAGAGAGATCCTACAGAATGGGAGAAAATCTTTCCCTGATACACCTCAGTAGAGGGCTAATATCCAGAATATACAAAGAACTAAAAAACTAAACAACAAAAGCACAAATAATCCAATCAATATATGGGCTATGGATCTAAAGAGAAACTTCTCAGCAGAGGAAGTCCAGAAAACCCATAAATATATGAGAAAATGCTCTACATCATTAGCAATAAGAGAAATGCAAATCAAAACTTCACTGAGATTCCACCTCACTCCTATTAGAGTGGCAAAAATAAAGAATACGAACAACAACAGACGCTGGAGGGGCTGTGGGAAAAGAGGAACACTGTCACACTGCTGGTGGGACTGCAAACTGGTTCAGCCACTCTGGAAAGCAGTGTGGAGAATCCTCAAAAACTTAGGGCTGGAACCACCTTATGATCCAGCTATCCCATTTCTGGGTATTTTCCCAAAAGAGTTAGAATCAGCATATTATAGTGATGTGGCTTCATCAATATTTACATCAGCTCAATTTACTATAGCTAGATTATGGAACCAACCCAGAAGCCCCTCACTGGACAAGTGGATACAAAAACTTTGGTACTTATACACAATGGAATACTACTCGGCCATTAGAGAAAATGATATTATGGCTTTTGTAGCTAAATGGATAGAGATGGAAAAAATTATGCTAAGTGAAGTATCCCAATCTGAGAGACTCAAGGGCTGAATATTTTCTCTCGTTTGTGGAAGCTAGAATACAAGCGGAAACAGTATGATAGATGGCTAAGCTAATGATAACCTCAACATGTATGAATTTTTACACAAACAGGGGGAAACTTGTCTAGGATATCTGGAGACATGGGGGGGGCAAGGAGGAGGAAGGATTAGGAAGGATATCTAGGAGACTGGAGGGAGGGAGTATGGGGGAATCAACTCAGAAGGAAATCTCCGACCTCCACGAGAAGTCCATTTAACACAGGGGTTCATTTGGGGGAAACAGAACCATGGGGAACTCAAGGGGGAACCATGGAATGGCATCAGCCTTGGCTAACTATACATTTGTTCTTGATTGCTTGATAATGATTCCCCCTCAATTGTAAGTCCATATTCAACTAATAAAAAAAATGAAACACGCACACACACACAAAATAAGTCTAGGCTTAGGGGAGCAAGTGTCCCCATTCATCTTCTCAGAAGTCTAGGCTTAGGGGAGCGAGTGTCCCCATTCATCTTCTCAGAAGTCTAGGCTTAGGGGAGCGAGTGTCCCCATTCATCTTCTCAGAAGTCTAGGCTTAGGGGAGCGAGTGTCCCCATTCATCTTTGGGCTCACTGCAGAGCTCCACCTCTGTTGCTGCTCAGTCCCTCCTTTGCAAAGCTCTTGTTGGTTTCTAGGGCCAATGCATCCTCTTTCTAACGCACTTTACGTGTTCCACATTACACAGTTATTGTGCGTGTGGTCGCTTAGGTATCTTGTTTCCCACACTGAGCATGAGCAGTTGGGAGTCTTGTTTGTTGCTGTTCTTCCTGTGCAGCTCGGTGCCTGGTACACAGTCCCTGCCCAGGAAATACGTGCGCTCGTGTGGGACACCTTTGTTCAGCAAAGTTACCAGTGGGCGTCGTCCGTGAAAGAACAAAAGGACAAACAGGATTTTACCAAAAATTAAAGCTTAAGCTCTTCAAAAGGCATTGCTAAGAAAATGACAAAAGAAAAATGGCAGGGAGAAAATATTTGCAAATCACATAGGTGATGAAGGCCTCGTACCCAGAATATATAAATGATCACAACTCACGAACGATGGGGCTGGAGCGGTGGCTCAGCGGTTTCTGCGCTTGCCTGGCAAGCAGAGGACCCGGGTTCAAACCCCAGCACCACGTACACAACTGAGTGTTGGAGCAACGAAGGCCATGTGAAAAACTAAATAAAGTTATTTCTCTCTTTCTCTGTCTCTCTCACTGTCCCTCTCTCTTTAAAAAAAAAAAAAAACTCACGAACGATGAAGGAACAAAAAGTGCACAGAAGATTCCAAACAGATCCTTCGCCAAAGGAGAAAAATGCTCAGCATCACTAGTCATCAGGAATGTGCACCTGAGAGCCGCAGTGACACCAGCTCACCTGCTTCACCAGCTGGCATTTTAGAGAAATGGACAAAGCTAAGTGCTGGTGAGGATTTGGACAGGGATCCCTGGTGGAAACGCAAGTTGGTACAGCTGCTTTGGAAGGTGACAGTTTCTCACGGGGTTAAACACCACCCGGCGAGGGCACTTGGGAGAAATGAAAACCTCAATTCACGCAGAAAACCTGGCAGCAGATGCTCATGGTGGCTCTTTCACGGCTGCCCCAAACTGGAAATAACCTCAGTGTCCTTCCACGGCCGAGTTCATCAATGACCTGCTGCCTTCATGGCTAGCACGCCCCGCAGTAATAAGAGGGAAACAACATTGGTGTGTAAGACACGGGTGAATCCCAAAAGCACGTCGCCAAGCGCAGGAAGCCAGAGCCAAGGCCAGCAAAGCACGCCAGAGGGGACAGAACAGGAGCTCAGGGTTTGCTGAGGCTGGGGCAGGTGGGGGTCTAAGGGGATGAAGCTATTTATCATCTTGGTGCCAGTTGGGGATGACACAGCTGTTTGTCACAATCCTCAGAACAATAGAAACAAATTTAACTGTCTGTCAAGTGTACCTCGATGGTCCTGAATTTTACACCAAGTGCTCTAACATGAACAGGGCTTGTCGCTCCATGGGGGCTGACGGGGCCTGGTGTCCTTCCTGATGGAAGAGGACAGCAGAAGCCTGGCCCAGGGCCTGCTCATGTGAAAGTAGCAGCTGGGGTCCCTCTCCTCTGGCCCCAAGAACACCTCCTGAAGGAGACGGAATGGAACCCCTGCTGGGGGTGTTGGTGAGTTTCTCACTCTGGAAGCCCGGGAGGCTCAGCTATTAGGGTGCTGTCACTCAGGCCCCTCCATCAGCTCCTGAGGACGGGTGCTGTGCTCAGACAGCCCATGCCCACTCCCCACTCTCCCCACCTGGGTAGGTGGGGAGAGGGACGTTGACCGTCCCCCTGGGTGAGGGGGAAAGGTCCTACCCTCTCCGCAGAGGCTGATGAGTGGGCTGGCAGATGCAAGCTGGCTGCTTGGGTCCCTTAGACAGGCTCCTAGGCCTCACCTGTGGTGCTTCTGGGTGCACATAGCTCAGGAACTTGACTCTCCCTAGGGTGGGGACCTTGCTGGAAGGCACAGAGCTGTAGACACAGCCGCGAGCTCCAGGCGCAGGTGCCACAAAGGAAAGGCTGGCAACGTTGTGCTGCCCAGGGCAGGCCCACTGTGCAGGAGCCCAAGCTCTGTTGTTGACAAGCTTCCCAGCCTACGTCATTCTGTGACAGCGGCCCACGTAGGCCAAACACACAGAATAAGCTATTTCATCGATCAAAATGGTCCAATCTTTCTACAAAAAAACGATTTGTGTTTAAATGACAACAATGCGCCATTCTGAGTGTTTCGAAGGGTGCAGCTCGATGGCACTAAGCTGGCCCACCTTGCTGTGCGGCCTTCACCCTGCCCAGCATCTCTGGAAGGGACTGCCCCTTGAGACACCAGCTCCCAGCCCCTCGCCAGCCTGGCCCCCGCTGGTCTATATTCTGCGCCTGTGAACTTGACCACTCGGGCTCTACCTGGATGGGACCATACAGTGCTTCTGCGCCTGGCCTATCCCACTTAGACCGTGTCCTCCAGGCCCATCCGTGTGGCGGCGTGTCAGAATTCCCTTTGCTTTCAGATGGTAGCACTGTGCCCCAACCACATGTCCACACGCACAACGCACTTTCTTTAAAGTCCCCGCCTGGCTTTGCTATTGCCAGGCTATTGCTTTGCCGACCCCACCAGCTCCATCACCCTCCTCTGTGGCCACGTGCCAAGGCCCAGCACAAGGAGCCAACTGATGGGCACACCACTCCTAAACATTTCCTGGGGTTGCCCCAGTCCCATCTGTCTTAGCCTGTGCCAGTGCTGGTGACTTCCTTCTGGTCCTGATGTGTAAGGGATACCAGGCCATGGTCACAGGCCCAGGGACAGGTCAGCAGGACTGAGGCAGGGAACGTTAGGCATTCCTGCCCTTCATCAGCCAAGTTTCCGATGTGCTATCTGAGAAGCCCTGCCAAGGGTAATGTGACATTTACATGACACCTGTGGGGCTGCTGTGGTGACATATCAGGGGGAGGGGTTAGGGTGTGTCCCTGGGCAGATTGCTGGCAGCTCTGCACAGTCTGATGACTGTGTGTTGTGTAAACTAAAGCACTGGTCACCTGTTCCTCCCAGTCACAGCTTAAACCTGCTTCCTCTGACTTGGTCATAAAGTCACAAACCCTGTCACCTCCAGCTTGGGTGCCTCTCCACCTTCCTTCTGACCCTTTCCCAAAGGTCACAATGAAACACCTGCTGGCTTCCTTGTGGGAGAAGGTTAAACGCCCCAGTGCGAATCTTTTGGGAGACTCCCTAAGAGAATAGGCTCTGCCTGCCAGCGGGCACCCGTATGTGGCCTGCTCGTGCCTGTGCTCCTGCAAAAGCTCATTGGTGGCCTCGCTCAGAGCAGCCCTGAGCTGGATGCCATGCCAGGGGCTGGAATGCATTCACAGGAGACAGGCTCTGCCCCCCTTCAAATTATTCTGCGAGGACTCTAGTAACAAACTCCAGCTCTCTCGCTAGCTAGGGCTCCACCTGGGCCTCAGTTTCATGATCACTTGCAGGGATAAATAGATCTGAACTCGGGAGGGGCCCCCACCCCCAGCCAGCAGGGCAGCTTTGCTCACACCCAAGGCCTGCATGAAGTGGCTGTCCTTGTCATGGTCCAAGTAGATGCTACAACCAGCATGCCAGCCTGGTTCTTAGTCTAGCTGCAGGGACTCCTGACAGTAACCTGGAAGAAGGCCCACTTGGCAGTTTTAGCTCCCTATAAACAGGTACATTGACTCCTCAGGACGATCAGCCCAGCAGGAACAGTCCCGGGTCTCCCCCCGTGTATATGTGACACTAACTCTTCAGGGGACAATGGAGTGGCTTGATGCCCACCTGCACTGGCCCAGTGTTGGCTGCCAGAATTGCCAACAACCCTGAAGGTGGGCTTCAGGGCTTTGGCCTTCTTTTGCAGCCTCCTCCCCTGCCCTGCCAGGCTGCCAGGAGCTCAGAGGTCTTTGTTCTAGTTCACCCCTGAATCTTCCTCCTCCTCCCTGAACACAGAGCGTGACTGATAAGGTGCAGCAATGCGACTGCCTCCTAAACCGTCATGCCCTGGGCCTGCTCGTTGCCACCATGTGGCAGCCGGGGCAGGTGCAGCACCTGTGCAGGGAGGGAAGGGCTCCCCAGCTGGGCTCAGGGCAGCAGGGTGCCCAGGATCCCATGCTGGATGTGGTGAGGCAACTGCTGTGCTGGCCTGGGGCAATAGGAAAGTGGGGCTCTCGCGGTTCAAAGCCACCCGGCTGCGTGTCACTCAGCCCCGAATGTCATCTCTCCTCTGACTCAGAACAGGGACCTCTTTTCCTGGTCAGAACATTGCCCTGCTAAGAGGAGACCTACTATCCCCCAATTATAAAAGGTTTCAACGTTCCTCCTCAACTTTCCACCTGTCACGTGGAACTTTCCAAAACCGCAGGGTCCTGCATCTCCCTTCCTACTGGAAAGAAGGTTCGAGACGCAGGGGTCAGTGGGACTGGGGTGAACCACATCTCCCCTTGGGTAAAATTGGGTAAAATCGAACGCACCAGAACAAAAGGGCTGAAAGGGGCAGGCGGGAGGCTAGTGGGGGGTGGAGTCCAGCCCAGCTAGAAAGGCCAGGGTCACAGGCTGCAGTGGCTGCCACCCGCAGGCTCAGCATCTTGTTTTCGTTCACTAGCCACAAATGCTATGTGGGAGATGAAAAGGTGGGCTATCGTTGGGGGGCTTTGGGCCTAGGGAATGGTGCAGGGTGGGTGGGCCAGGATGTCTGGGTTCATGGGAGGAAGGTCCAGAAGGCGGGGTGGGGAAGGGGGCTTCAGCCTGGGGGCACAGCAGGAGCGTCCCTAGGGAGGGGTGCGGGACTTGTGAAAATCAGCCCAGCCTGGGCACATGGGGACGGGGCCTGAAGTGGTCAGAAGGAAGCACTGCAGCTGCTTGTGGGGGGCCTTGACGGGCAGGGGAAGAGGACTGGTGGCAATTGATGGGTGCACTTAGGAGCCTGGCAGGTGACAATCTGCATGCTGGGTGTGCAGGGTGACCTGTCCAAGTGGCCCTGGGAGGAAGCTGTAGCAGTCAGAGCCTGGGCCTGGGGTGGTGGGGAGAAAGGTCGCGAGGGTCAAGGGAGGGGAAGCCTGGGAGCCCCTAGTTTCTGGCTTGGAAAGCTGCATGGATAACTATGCCCAACATCTAGGGGTTCCCCAGATGACAGGGGGCCTCTGACTGCTGTGGCAGAAGGCAGGGAGGAACAGAGGGCGGGCAGGTGTCGAGAGCAGCACTCTGCAGAATCCAAGCGCTAGCCCAGGAAATGCACAGAATGGAGCTTCTCCACACCCAGCCTTGCCACCTCCCTAGCCAGCTGTTGAAGGTCCCTGGAACAGAGGAAGATGGGCACAAAGGTCAAGGCACACCCAAGCGTTGATGTGTGTGCGGGGTCCCCAGGCACAGGCGTGTGGATGGACGGTGCCTGGAGGCAAAGTGCCCGTGCTGGGGTACTTTCCTCTCTCCCAGCCCCTGCGAAGCGGCTGCCATTGACGCCTCCTGCCTTAGGTGCTGCCCACCTGTGAGTTCACCTGCAGCTAGGGGGCACTGGCTGCTTCCCATCCTGACTCTGCCAGATTCCTTTGGTGCCCTGGGCCACCCGAGGGGGCAAAGACCCTTGGTTCCCTGTCCCCCAGGAGATGATTCAGAGACATATTCAGCCCACACATCAAAAGGTACCTGCGAGGCTGAGCTGCAGGTGTCCACGCTGCTCACCCTCTTAGCAGCACGTGTGATGAGCTCTTCTTGTCTCTGTCCCCGTTCCCCCTTCCCTCCAAGTGCTGACTGAGTCATCTCCCAGCAGACCCCTGTCCTGAGCCCTTGTGTCCAGGTCCTCTTTGGAGGAGGAAGGGTGCAGCACATTCGAGCATCAATCTGTAGCCCTACCTGATGCCTGGGACTTGGCCCTTGGCCACCCGCACAGCACCTAGGGACAGCATGTGATCACTATGAAGACCTATCTCTACACCGACATCCTGCAATCGGGGCACACCATTGACTGGCCACATCCACCACAGCGTCAATGACTGACAAGCTTCAGTGGTCATGAGCAGCATTTTAGTGAGAGTAAAGGAAATAACCGCGTTAGCAGAGCCCTTCCAGAAAGCCAGGGTAGTGGTCTGACCTCTACCCCCGACCCTGCCAAGCTATGGCTCACTTGACGATTGAGACACCAAACGAGCAAGGTGTAAGGATGACCCGGCAGCCTTTCCTAATTCCTAGGTAGGGGTGGGTAGGGGTCTGCCTGAAGTCACTGAAAATCCCCCACAAAGTTGCCCTCCTTCCTGGGTGAGGCTGCTGGTTGGCTGAGATCTGGGAGATGCCCCTGCTGCTGGTGCGCAGGTGGCTGGGGTCAAGTCACTGTCTCAGCCCCTGATGGAAAAGTGGAGTCAAGGAGCCACACGGAGACTGGTGGGGGGCTCCACCTCCAGAGTCGAGAGGCCAAACTTCCCTTTGCCAGCAGCCACACGGAGTGGCAGGAGGAGAAGGGTCTCCCTTTCTGTGGGGTGTGTGTCTGATTATGAAATGGCAAAGGGCCTTTTCAGACCATTTTTGTTTTGAAATCAATCAACGAACCAATGAGACAGAAAGTATTTACTGGGCGTCTACTGTCGGGGAAAGTATTTGGAGAGGGGTATAAAAAGGCATAAACTCTGGTCCCGGTGTTTGGAAGAACAGAACCGGGCCCCAGGGAAGGAAAGAAATGTATGAACCTGATGGGACGCGATGCAAAAGATCACAGTGAAGTACTCCACAAGCCCCCTCTGGAAGAAGAGGTGCTATGGATGAGAAGCCTGGAACCTGGAAAAACGCTGTTGGCTTCCAGAGGGTGGAGGAAGAGGAGGAGTTGGGTGGGTGTTGGGAGAGGCTGGTCTTGGAGAACGATTAGGATTGAGGTGAAATGTGGGGTGGGCAGTGGAGTAGGCAAGTGAGAGGTGGCAGAGGGACAGTGGCCTGCCACGCAGACTGTCACAAATCGGTCCTCCCAAGCTGCGGAAACAGGAGGCCTCAATAGGAGACCTCCAGAACTGCCGGTGCGTTGCTCATAGAAGATTAATGAAATCTTGCAGCGTGGCTCCGAGCAATGTGGCTTTGCCTTAGTACTCAGTAGGAAATGGGACATCAAATAATCATTGCAAACAATGCTTCCTTCTCCCACAAGGGCAGTGCGAGGTGACTTTCAGCAGCTCCCTCTCCAGCACCCAAATATTTTAAGCTAAACGCATAGGGAAGGAACCGAAGCCAGGCTCTGTTCTGGGTGCTGGGAGCAGTGAGCAGGACAGAAAAGGGCCAGCCCAGATGGAGCTTGGTTTTCCTCTCTGCCCTTAGGATGTGATCTGAGGACCAGCAGCCTAGCGCTTGTGAGACTTGCAGACCCCAGCACCCCAGGCCCGCAGCACCTGAACCTGCCCTTACACAAACGCTCCCAGCCACTCAGGCCTGCCAGCGTGAGGGTCTCCTGCACTTAGCAAGAATCAGAATCCCTTGTGCCACACCCTGTTGAACTGCAGATTTCCAGGCCCTGCCCCAGCATATAGACCCTGTAGCTGGGTGGACGTCCAGGAATTTGCTTTCCTCATGAGCTGGAGGCTGCTGTCCTGAGACCCGCACCACTCCCAGGGCCTCCTACTCTAAGAGGTCATCCGTGTTCCAGGTAAAGACTGGGATTCTAGCCAGTTCGGATAGCCCCGCCCGCCCTCAGGGAGGCCTGAGGCAGTGACATATGTGGTGCTGGGGT
>PVKS010002345.1:0-119730 GCA_004027875.1 Aplodontia rufa | reverse complement strand
AGAAAAGTGCTGGTGTTTCTGTTTCTAGTGACTAACTTTAGGCTTAATGGGCAATCAAAATCTGCTAAAGGACAAGGAAGAGGGTGAGACTTGTTGGGAGAGCCCCAGGTGGAGAGCCCTAGAAAATTCTGATGGAGTCCTTCCTTTGCCAGGCTCTAGGAAACGGGGATAGGTAGGGCTGGGTTTCCCCTTCCAAGCAATGAGAATGAACAGGCTCTGGCTCCCGCCACCAGGGTCCATCCCACGTTCCAGAAGTGGACTTTAGAACTTAGGGAAGTGGGAGAGAGCCCCATTGCTCAGACATCCACTGTTCCTGGAGGGCCTCCCACCTTGCCTTTAGTATCATGTGAGACCAGGGGAGGTAAATTTGTGCTATTCTGTATACACCTGTTTTTCAGGATGAGCTTCATACCTGCCATACTGAAGTTTATAGTAGAATATATATTCTGTATCAGAATATACCTTTCTACAGGATGCACAGCTGAGGGGCTGATGAAGTCCATAGGAAGGCAAGCTGAGATGGGTCCTGAGGAATGGGAGAAATTTCATGGTTGGGGATCAGGGTGGGTGGAGAGAACACTCCAATTGTGTGAGTCATTTGTTTTTTAATTTGTTTGGATCTCAATGTATTCCCCAGGCCGACCTTGAACTCCTTGGCTCAAGTGATCCTCCTGCCTCAATTTCCCAAGTAACTGGAACTACAGGCACTCAGGTGTGTGCCATCATACCTGGTTAAGTCTGTTAATTTAAGCCAAGGCATAAGCGGTGGGAAGTTGGAAGTAGTTCAATGTCACAATGCTTAATGGGACTTTGGAAGTGATGAAGTTGGAAAGGGATTTGAAGCCATATAAGGGCGTTGGCTACTGAATCTGGTCTTTACCCTTTAGGTCCTGGGAAGCCAGTGGGGAGGTGGCAACCTCTACTGTTTTGGAAAGTAGAATGGGGCTGTGTGGAAGGTGGGTTCAGGAGGTGGAAAGCAGATGGGCATTGCCCAGCTCTTGCTTCCTCCCTTGGCTTTGCTTCCCGGGGCTCTGACTTTGCATGCTTTTGTCAAGGAACATATTTGAGTTGATCAATCATTGATCAATCATAAGTCAATTCATTTTTCAGATCATTGGTTCAGCTCTTCTTAGAGACCAATAATAATACCTCTTCTTTGTTCAATTCCTGCTATGACACATGTACAATCACAGAAGAGGCCCTGTTTTGGGAAAAGAAGCAGAACTGGCTTTCCAGGGAGGCAAAGGAGGGGCTACTCCATGGTGAAGGCAGAGTGTTGGGGGTACTTTCTCTCACTGGAATAGTCTGGCAGGTTACCTGTTGGAACTTGGCACTTAGGGAGTAGAACCCATTCATTTACTTCTGCAACATTTCCTAAACACCTTCTCTGGGTCAGGCCCTGTGCTAGGTGGCGCTGTGCAATAAACCTTGTTTGCTCATGAGGAACTTGAAGCCAGTATGGGAGACAAATGTATGAATAGAAAATTACCTTCACCTCCTTGAGTGTCCCAGAGGTATGAGGTAGTGGGAAGACATGAGACAGAAATGGTTTTACATGTCTGAGCTCTAGATGTTTGGAGGGCAGCGTTAGCCATTAGCCATAGAGGTAAGCTTGGTTTGAAGATACAGAAAATGTTAGGCTAAAGAGGTCAGGGTGCCTGGTGTGGTGGCAAACACCTGTGATCCCAGCGACTCGGGAGGCTAATGCAGGATAATTGCAAGTTCAAAGCCAGCCTCAGCAACTTACAGAGGTCCTAAGCAACTGAACAAGACTCTGTCTGAAAATAAAGTATAAAAAGGGCTGGGGATGTAGCTCAGTCGTTAAGTGCCCCTGGGTTCAACCCTGGTACCAAAAAACAAAAAAAGAGGTCAGGTGGGTACAAGGTTGGGGCCAGAAAGGATGAGCTCACTGAACACTGTTTGCCCATTGCATTAGTCTCTTATCGCCTCTGTAACAAATTATCACAAATGTAATGGCTTAAAAGAACACACGTTTATCATTTTAGAATTCTGGAGGACACAAGTCTGACTCAAGTTTCACTGGACTAAAGTCAGGGTGTCTGTAGGGTTGTGTTCCTTGGAGGCTCTAGGGGAGGAGGCAGTTCCTGCCTTCCCAGCTGTTTGAGGCTACCTTCATTCACTGGCTCATGGATGTCCCCTTTCAGCTTCAAAGCCATTGAGAGCTGGTTGAATTTCACATCATATCATTTTGACCTTTTCTACCCTTATGATGCTTCTAATTATACTGCCTCCCCCATGATCCAGAATTTTCTATATATTGAGGTCTGTTGAGTTGTATTCTAAAGCCCATCTGCAATCTTAATCCCCTTTGTCACATAATCATGCATATCCACAAGCCGTGGGGACTGTGGTGTGGACATCTTTCTGGAGGCATTGTTCTGCCTACCACATTCACTTCATGATCAGGGTGGTCTTGACCTGAAAATGAGCATTGGACAATGAAGAATGACCCCTACCTGGAATAATAGAGGGAAAACCTTTTAATATTAGGGAAGAGGATTAAAAATCATCAAGCTAAACAAAAGCAGGCAAGGACCCTGTTGAAGAAAACAGAACAAAGTCAGAAGTGTCTATGTATGTGGGGGAGGGAGTCAGGAGGCAGCAAAGTGAGGGAGGAATGAACGGACAGGAATTGCTTATTTAGAACTTGTGCTGGGGTGTGTAGAGGAAAGATGGTGCTCTGGAAGGAGGGCTCTGGAACAGAGTCCTGAAGAGACAGCCCCAACTGCATTTTGATCATACTAAGGATGTCAAGATATCTTACAGGGCTGGCCTGAAGCAGGATGAGCTTTAGGTCCCACCTCTGTGGCTCTGAGGATGAGCACTGTGCCATGAGTCGAATGAGCCAAGAGTCTTGAGTTGTAGCACATTCTACCAACTCGATCAGTCATGTCACCTGTGGGCCTCAGACCCTTCAACAGTAAATGAGGGGTGGTTTGGGGTGACTTCGGTGCTTACATGGACATCATCAGCACTCTTGGCCACTGTGGGTTTCCAGGCCCTCGGCTGCAATGGCACCCTGGGAATGTGGGGCTGTGTGGATGTGGCAGCCTTCCCGACTCTCTTCCCATTACTGGTCATTTCTGTGCAGGAACCCCTTGCACATGGCTGTCTTCCTGAGCTTTAGTGCTCTCTGTACCCTTCCAGTTCTGTCACATGAGCCCCTGTTCACAGCTGCATCACTGTTGTGAGGTGTGAGAGCTTTGAAAAGGTGGGGGCCGCTGCAGTCCAATTGCCCAAGGGAGACTAGAACAAAGCACCCTTGGCCAGATCCCTGCCCCCAGCATGACTCCACAGCCATGGCTTCAGACTTTGTTCCTCCTTGGGGAGCAGGGCTTGGGGCCCCCATGTCTTCTCTTAGAAGTCTGTCACCAATGTTGAGAGTGGACCTGGGTCAGAGCCAGTGGTGGTTTCTGATGGCAGCGAGGCTATGCTGTAAGGCTGTCACCTCTGGCGGGGGGAAGGTAAGAGGTGACAAGCTCTGAGACCCAGGCTGTGGCTCAGTTGAAGGAGACATGGCACAGACTTTTACCACACAAGTTTATTTAAATAAAAGTGAACACATATGCAGGCTGGTGCCCGAGGGGCAGGGATGGGGAGGCGGGCAGATGGGAGGCAGATGTACAGTGAGGGCCAGGCGGAGTTTGTGTGGTATGAACCAGGCTGCAGAAAGGCATGGTTGAGGACCTTGGGGCAGTGCTGGGCTTCGGTGCTGGGGCAGGTGTCTCAGGTGGGTGAGCCCAGTGCCAGGAGGTCACTGCTGCCCCTCACATGCTCCCCTCCCTCTCCCTGACCCCAGGGCCCACAGCAATGCCTCCTCAGCCCCCTTCCCTCTCCTGACATCAGCCTTCCCCCTCAACTACTGGGAAGTCAAAAAGACAAAATAAATAAGAATCGATGAGTCCTGCCCTGGCCTGGGCCACGGGGAAGGGGAGCCAAGCCAGGCATGCTGCCCCGAGCCCTGCCGTCGCCCTGGAAAAGAACAGGTAAAGTGCAAGGACAATCCAGCAAGTAAAAATATACCAGTGACTTTGTCAAATATACAGCTGCTGGCTGTCGGGGGAGCAGTGGCTGGCTGGGTGGGTGACAGCAGCACCCTGGGAAGTGTTGGCCAACACAGCATAGAGACAACGGAAATAAATAGGGGTGGGGAGTGGGCAGGGGTCCTGCTTCCTGGGCCAGTGCCACTGGGGACCAGGGCAGGGCCTCTGCCTGCTCACCTGCCCCATCCCCTACGCCCCGCTCGCCCGGCTCCCCAATGCTGCGGCACTGACACAAAGCACCTGGCCGGCTGACTGGCTGGAAGGAAAGAATTATAATGTGGGGGTGGGCGTGGGGAGGGGAGGCACGGAAGCCGTGCAGTCAGCCAGGGCGGGAGCCATCCTCAGTACTCTGTCCTCAGTACTCGTCCTGGTCTTCTTGTTGGTGCTCTTCAATCTCATCGTCCTCAGGGGGTGCAAATCCTTCCTGGAGGGGGAAAGGGAGATGGGGAGGGAGCCAGGCAGGTCATGCTGAGGTGTTAAGTTTGACATGTGGTGTAGGGGCTAAGGGCTGAGCACCCAGAAGCCCTGAGTTCTAGTCTTTCTTTCCCTGCTAATGGCTGTATGTGACCCTGGGCTAGTGATCTTATCAGTAAATGGTCCCAAGGTCTCCTCTGGCCCTCCTACCTTCTAAGTCTTAGGGCGGCCAGTTTGGGGGAGGGCCCCTGGGCTTGGATCTAGCAGGTGAAGGAGGCTCACCTCAGTGGCATACAGAATGCCAATTATGCCTGAGATAACAGGGCTGTTTTCACTCTCATGTTCCTGGCAGATGAGCTCAATATCACGCAGTTTGCTGAAGTAGAAGTCACGCTCTTTCTCCAGCCCATCCACTGTCAGCTTCAAGTCCAGGAGCTGCTTGGGCAGAAAGTGGTGGTCAAGCTGGAGTCCCTGCCTCAGATTCCCCTGCCTGCCCTCCTTTTGTCTCTCTGGTGCCCCAAGGTCTTGGTCTTCATGCCAGGGCTATCTCAGCTACCCTTTCCAATCTCGCTCACCTGTTGGTTGAGTTCAAGAATTTGGGCATCAGTCTCATGGCCACCATTTCGGGCTGATGGGGGATTCTTCCGGAGGATGCAGGGCGGGGCCACATTGCTCAGTCGGCCAGAGGTCTGCATGTTCTTGGGGCCTGTGGGAGACGTCCTCTGTGGAACTGCCCAAAGGAGAAGAGTCAGATGGGGCTGCATGAGCCCATAGTTCACATGGCACAAGACAGCGAGGTATGAGGACTGCAGGGGCAGACCCATGCGACAGGCAGGCACTGCCCACTCAGTAAGGCCATCTATATCTAGACTCCAAGCCTTCGCCACACATGACATTATAGCAGCTCAGCAGCCCTTTGGCAAGCCTGGGAGAGCAGGGACCACAAAGAACTAAAGATGTGGAGTCAGGGCACAAAGAGAGCTGGTGTGAGGGAGGATCTGAGATGCTGGAACTGAATTTGGGCAACTGGGGCTGGGAGGGTTCGGGGCCCTCTTATACTAACAGCAAGAAAAAGCAGTTGACCCAGGGTCTTCCCTAACATAAGCACTAGCCCAAAGCCACCCTCCCTGTGAAACCTGTCCCACCTCCCAGGTCCCTGTTTCAGGATGGGCTCTGTTGCCCTTTGCTGGGCTGGACCTTATATCCTCAAAGCTGTGCAGGGACCCAACTCCTCCCCAGCACAGCCCACATGCTATGGCTACTTGCTTTCTAGCCACTTCACCTCCCTAGACAGAGCAGTTGCTTCTAATGCAAAGCAAGCAGGTGAGTGGGGAAAGGCCCAGGCGGGACAGCAGCACAAACAGAGGAGGCGGCTCTGCTATGACGGGTCAGATGTGGGCTGGGGCTGCTCTTCTCTCTTCCCCTCCCCAACCTTTCTGTCCCCCAAAGTCCCTATTGCTTCTTTCCCTGAACCCAAACAAAGGCTCATTTCTAGAGAGTCATCTCTTGAGGACTCTGGGCTAGGGGCCTTGGAGTATGGGGAGATGAGATCAAGCTTGGCAAACTCCTGCCCCTGGACATACAGTGGGCTGGTGCAAGGCCTTGGCCTAATGGACTTGGACAGAGGAACCATGCAATCTTGATGCCCATGATCTTGAGGCAAATAAATTAGCTCACACCAGGAAACAAAGTCCCAGGGGCCTTAGGTGGCACTGTGCTGGTGCAGGTGGCTCTTGGGGGTTTCTGGAGCCCTCTCACCCCTTCTTGGGACTCCCCCACAAGCAGGCAGCAGGTGGCGCCATCTGAACTCCGTGATAACAGTCTCCTCCAGGCTGGCAGGGCCAGGCCGGCGGCCCTGGGGGCACTCCTGGCTGTACAGCCCTGCCGGCCCGGCCCCCAAACTCCCTCCCCCAGCTCGGGCACGTTACCTGCTGTGCCAATGAGTTTCTTGGATTTGTTGAAGATCTGATCACCTGGGTTAGGAGGTGGTGCTACGTCCTGGCCCTGCCGCGCCAGCAGAGGGTTGTAATCCTTTCCATCATAGTTTGCGTCAAAGAATTTCTTAAACCACTGAATAAACTCAAAATTATCTTGGAATTTTCCTTTCACTAATTTCTCTACAGGAATGATCTGAAATAGACCACACGGGCAGAGCACTTTAGCCACCTGCTATGCAGGGCTGCCTTCCTCTGCTCTCAGGAAAGCCAGCCCTGGGCTGCAGTGTCGTCCACCTTCTCCACTTGCCCCCCTCCCATGGCATGAGAACAGACAGGTAGGCTGGCAGGCCAGCCAGGGATCCAGGAAGAACTGTGTGTGGAGGTGTCCCTCAGTTCCGCTGCCCGCATGTGGGCTGGAAGCCTAGGACCTACAGCCCTGGGACCATTGAGGCAGGAAAGTGAGCAAGGAGACTTTTCTAGGGCCCTATGGAGAGACATAATGGGAGCAGTACACACAGCCTAAATATCCAGCGTAGGTGGGGTCTGTGGAGGAGAAAGGGAAAAGAGTGTTGTCATGAAGGGATGTCAAGTGTTGGTGGTTCCCATTGTGCCTTGGGCTGGGAAGCACTCCCTTTAGAGTCGGGGGTGGAGAGATACACACATGTTGGAGTGACTCAAAAGCAGCCTGTCACCCTAGTTGGTGGGTCATCTTCCCTGGGCATACAGATCCTAAGGGTCCCAGGGGGGCAGGCACCTACTTTGTCAACACCCATCTTCTTGAAAGCTGCTTGCAGCACCTTGAAGTTGTGGATGTATTCATGTTCTAGTTTGGCTTGGAACTTGACCTTCCTCAAGTGCACACAGCCAGGGAAGAGCATGTCCATGAACTGGCAGTAGGCTGCCCCTGTGGAGAGGCATGGCTGACTGAGGCAGGTCCCAGCTGCTCTCCTTCAGCTGGGCTGCTCTCTCATTCCAGGCCTTCTGCTGGTCTACCCACTGACCCGGACCTTCTTCTCTCTCCTTGTCAAGGAGTGGAGCCAATCAACCTACTTTCATGTTAGACACAGCCTGATTCCCCCTAGCTTACCAAGAATAAGCCCGATTGTTGCTGTTGATGCCCACTGCATATCACCACTATTCCAAACACTGCATATTACAGGTTAATTCTAACAGCCACCTGAGGTCAATAGGTGACAGGATCTCCATCTTATGGAAAACCGAGACCTAGAGATGGGTAATGATTTGCCAAGGGCTGCATCACCAGAAGAAGAGCTGAGAGTTGGGCTCAGAGAGGCTATGCTGTGGACCCTGTGATGTTAACCTGTGGCTTGGTTGCCTGTCCTGGCTTTTGACCTGCCATGGGCGCCTCACCGGCTCTTCATTTTTTCTGCTTGTTTCCTGGCTTCAGCTCCAAGCAGTGTGACTACTTTGGGCTCTCCAGCTCTTGTCCTGCATACTGATTACAAGCTACATTCTGTGTTGTACTGTTCTTCCTGCCTCCCCTTCCGTTCCCTCCAGCAGGGCTGCTCCCCGACCCCAGCCTCCTACCTGAACAGAGCTGTTCTATCTTGGTATAGTTGAGGTGCAGGGAGTCATTGACCCATGCAAGCATGTCATGGCGACTCAGATTCTCACTGGTCACAGATGTGGAGTACACATTGACGGCCATACCCCAGCTGCAAAGAAAGAAGAGTGGTGAGGTCAGTCCTGGAGGCCTCGGGCTGTTCTCCAGCAGCAGGCAGGGGAGGGGAAATGAGAAGCACTACCCCCAGACCAGCCTTGCACATCACCCTCCTAGAGAAGGGGCACTTACTTGCTCCTTACACATTTAACTAGTGTCTACAATACATCAGACTTGTGCCAGGACATGATGCAAAGTTAATTAAGATGCGGTCTCTGCTTCCAGTTTAGACTGGCAAATTCCTTCAGGAGGGAGAGATGGGTCAGAAAAAGAAGCACATAAAAGTTCAAAGATGGCAAACAAGGGCGTGAGCTCTTCTGTTGGCAGGGTCAGTGAAGGGTTCAGAATAGAGATGTTGGAGCCTAAAAAATGTAGGAATTTTCCAGACATACAAGGGGATGTGGTAGAAAGGCAATGCAGGCCTAAACAAAGGCATGGCTTATTCTGGGAACTCTGAGTTGTTCAGCAGCCTGGGGAGCAGGTTTCTGAGTTCGGGTGTGGCACAAAGAGGTTGGCAGAGACAGATCTGGAAGGGCTTTGTTTATTGCAACCAAGGAGTCTGGATTTTCTATTTAGTCAATGGGAAGCCATCAGAGGATTTCAGGCAGACAGTAACCTCACCAGATTCTGGGTTCTAGAAAGCCAACTAAGTTTTCCCTCTCTGACTTCACATTCCCTACCTACTTCTGTGACCTGCTGGCTGACCCAGAGGCACCTAAATTCCACTTGTCCAGAACTTTCTCTTAGAGCTTGCTTCTATTCCTGTATTCATTATTGCAATGAATGCCACACTGGCTCCCAGTCACTTGAGCTGGGAACCTGTGAGGTTACCCCAGCCAGTCTACTCTTCCTCCTGCACATATCTGTTCTTGCCTCAATTCTCCTTCCTCCATATGCCTGGATTCTCCCACCCGGGGCTTCTCTGTAGCCAAAGCTACCAGAGCCTCCCAAAAGGCTCTAACCTCCAGCTCCTCCCTCCCACAATTCCTCCCTGACACTGCTGTGGTCAGAATCCATCTAAAAGTAGGCCTGGCCACCCTCACCCTGGCTTCAACTCTTTTAGCCGGCAGTCATAAATAGGACTCCTGTTGGCCTGTTCAACCTCACAGGCTTGAACTCTTTAGCACTCAGTGCTGGCAGCGATTTTGAGTTAGTGTCCAATATTTTAAAGTTGGGATGCTTCACACAAACAATTCGGGATTTCTAGCTTTTGGCAAATGTGGGCCTGTGTTCTGGCACAACGAAGTTGAGCGGAGGCGCTCCCCCAACCCACCCCGGCCATCAGGTGGGCTGCTTCCCTATCCCCATCGCCACGCAGTGGCCAAGGGTCAGCTGTTTATCACTGGTAAGGGGGAACCTTTTTTTTTTCTAAGAGAGAGTGAGCAAGGCACTGGTGTCCTACTCAGCAGTTACAGTGCTTTCCTGGCACGTGTGAGGATCCAGGTTCAAACTCCAGCACCACCTAACACAACTAAATGTCAGAGCAATAAAACCCAGATGAAAAAATGAAGATGAGGGGCTGGAGCGGTGGCTTAGCAGTTACGGTGCTTGCCTTGCACGCGCGGGTACGCGAGTTCAAATCCCAGCACCACATACGCAATGAAGTGTCCGAGCAACAAAAGTCCATGAAACACTAAATAAAATTGATTCCGTCTTTCTCTCTCTCTCACTGTCCTTCTCTCCTTAAAAAAAAAAAAAAAATGAAGATGATTCTCTTTCCTCTCTCTCCAAAAAAAAGAGTTAATTAGAAATACTTTTCATCTGGTTTTTGCTTTTCCTCTACTTAGTTGCGTATATGGTGTGTGGAATCAAACCTGGGTCGTTGCGCATGCCAGCCAAGTGCCCTATCACTGAGCCATGGCTCCAGCCCTGTGACTAGGTCTTTATCAGAAATAGAGAAACAAGACAGACCAAAAGGACTGTGTATTCTGCGAACTGTGAGAGCTCATTTTTCTAGGGCGAAGAATTTTACCTCAGACTTAACATGCAGAGTGGCTCTGTGAAGTAAGAATACACCCAGGCCATTTCCCTGTCCCCTGTAGGCAGCCTCTGCTTTACTGTGACCCGTTTCTACCACAAGTTCAACTCAATGAACCCCTACCCTCTCCCACTTCATTCCCCCATTAGAAGCCAGAGGCTGCTCCCCATGCATCCTCTGTTCGCAATGCTGTTCATACTCCCAAGTCCCTTCAATCTCTGCTTCCATGGTCGCTGGATCAGAGTCCTGGAGCTACATGGGCATCTGCTTATTAAAAACTCTAATTTCTTGTGCCATATACCAGACCTACTGAATCAAAATCTGCCTTTGACAAGACGCACAGAGGTGAGTGAGAAGCTATGGTGTAGAGAAGCTATGGGCTGTGCTCCCCTTGTGTCCCCGCTCCTGACCCTAAGCATTCATTAGATAGATATATCTAATGAAGCCTCCAGGCACATTTAACTTAAATGAACATTTTTTGAGTAAAAATAATGAGGAAAAAAAATCCTCTCATTTATTCTTATCCCTTTTTCTTTTAAAAATAAGCCTTGTCCTTCATTGCCCAGAGAAAGAGGCCAGACAGGGCTCTCGAGCCAAGAAAAACAAAAATTATTGTCCTGGGAGCTTCTAGAGACTCAGGAGCTGGCAGTTTCAGAAATTTCCCAGAGTAATTTTGAATGCACTTGATCCTCCCTCACAGTGGCTTTGAGCACACCGCCCTGTCCCAGGAGCCGCATCTACCACCAGACTTGTTTACACGCCTGAGCACTCCCATGTCAGGAAGTGCAACAGGGATTCCAGGCCTGGCACAGGCAAGGTGCTCAGTAATGTTGACGGACTGAGTGGCACTGTCCACCCCCACCTCCCCTCAACATCCTCTCCTGGAAGCTTTCCCTGAGGCCCCCCAGCACTCGGACTCAGCTCATCACAGCTTTTGGCGCTTTCTCACAAGACTGTCGGTGTCTCTGTCCTTTCTACCTGCCTGGGAGCTACTCGATAGACAGGCTGCTTCATTTCCCTCTGGGCCAATTCTTGGTGAGCAGTGATTGCCTAACTATGTTAGTGGAGGGCATAGTAGAGATGGGAGTTAGGAGCTTCCAGGGGACTCACCTAATGTACCAGCAGTGGAAGCAGATGGGAGTGAGTGGACACTAAGTCCTAAAGAGGCAGGGTGGGAAGGGTCATGGAAAGTCCCCTTTTTATTTTGTTATTGATTGTGAGGAATTGAAAAGATTTGCCCATCCTCAAGGAGTCTATAAATCTTACTGGGGAGACACACAGGAGAACCAAACGCCCCAAAGTGAGGTGAGACGCGCTACAGGAAGTCAGGAGGGAGGGAGCGTGCAGATCAGAGCAAGGTTCTTCTGGATGGTCCCAAGGATGAGTGGCTAGCCTCTGCCAGTCTTCAGGGGGTCTGCAGAAGCTGGCCAGGACTGGGTGCAGAGGGCACAGGCTATTCTAGTAACTGTTCAGAATGGGAGCTTTCCACAGGCTCAGAGACTCATTTCTCTGGAAGGACCCATCATTTGGTCCCTGGGCTTCTAGGGGAGGTGATTCAAGACCAGCCATGGCTGGCATTCTGCTAGGCCTCAGAGGGTCTGGGCTGGTTAGGGGTGGTTCTGGGAGAGAAGAGTTCTTAGGTTGTTCCTAGGACCTGAGCCACTTTAGGTGTTTTATTCTGTTTAATGGGTTCCTGTTTCAAAGGCTGATGGTGATGATGGTGATAATGATGATTTTTCCAGTACCAAGGACTGAATCCAGGAGTGCTCTATCACTGAGCTACATTCTCAGCCTTTTTTTTTTTTTTTTTTAATTTAAAGACAGGGTCTTGCTACATTGCTGAAACTGGCATTGACATTGTGGTTCTCCTGCCTCAGCCTCTGTAGGTGCTTGGATTACAGGTGTGTAAAACCACACCTGGCTTCAAAGACTGATTGCTGAAGAAAAGCAGAGGCAGTGATCCTAGTCCAAACTTGTGCTCTGGTTTTTGACTGGAATAATTCGAGCCTCACAGGTATTCCAGCCTGAGCATGGACTCTATGGGGTTCCACAGGACAGGACCTGCTGATGGTTGGGACCAATCCATCCATGCATTCCAGAGGTTCCTTGCTAGGAGGAGCCCAAGTGTGTGTGTGTGCATGTTTATATAAAAATGTTAGTGTACATACAGACATGTTATATATACACACCAGGTAATGCCGGTGCACAGCCAGTTATGAGAACCTCAGCCCTCATCATCATACACACATGTGTGGCTGGGATTTCCTGGCCCACATTGCAATGGCACAGGCTGGGATGTTGGGGTGTGCTGCACTCTCCCAGGGTGTGTGCTAGCAATCTTCCTCCTTGGTACAAAAAAAAATCTCCAGTTTCCCTGGAGTTTCGAACACAGCTGAAGACTTTGCTATCAGGAGTTACCGAAAGCTACATAGCTACTTGAAAAATGCTCAGGTCTTTTGGGGTTGGCCAGAAACTCCTAGTTTTGTCATTATTGATGACAGGACATAAAAACACCTGTGATTAGTCTGAGCTTAGGGTCCCAAAGTGGCCACAGTATCTGTAAGAAGGGAGCTGAAAAGACTCCCCTTTAGGGTTCACTAATCAGTCATGCTGACACCCTTGGGGCTTTTGGGGAAGGGGAAACAGCTGGTAATAGGACAGGAGCCTTTGTCTGTACACAGGTCTAGCTCGGGGGGGGGGGGGCTACTCTGCCCTGGTTGGGGGTCCATCTTGGCTCAGGAGGACTCACCTAAGGCACCCAGGGATCTCTAAAGAACTCTCTGTCACACTTGCTGGAGTTTAATGAAAAAACCAACCTTCTTGCTTCCTCAGGTCTCATCTTGCTAGGGAGGGTAGGGGCCCTTATGTTTTTTTCACCTGCATTTGGCCTTGTGCGTAGAACTAAACATGCCCAGCAGGTGGCACCCCGGCCTGAGCAAAGACCACTTGAACCCTTTCCCAGGCTCAATTCAGAGAAAGGAGGGCACCAATTTGATCTGTCCCAAGACCCAGTGGTGTGAGGGAGGGGCCGGGTGCAGCACTTCTTCTGATCCACATGTCCTCTCAGAGCTCTGGGCCAGATGGAGTGGCCTGGGCATGGTGTTTGGTCTAATATTCTGGATTGAACTTAACCAGCCTCCCTTTCCCCTAAAGTCACAAGTTGAATTTATAATCTAGTCCAGATTCTGATGGCCTTTTAAGTTTCGGTTTGACATAGGCCTGGACTCAAAACAGGCCATTTGCTAGGTGGAGGTTTAGAAAGCATTTGCCCAAGTATCTGGTTCCAAGTCTGAGAAACTCTTAAAAATAAGACATTTGTTACCAAAAGCTTTTTAGCTCCCTGAATGAATGGTAGGGAACCACCCCAAAAGGCAGACTCTGTCTCAAGGGCTGCAACAGCAGGAGGGTCTTCTAATCCTGTCTCTGTGTGTCTACTCACTGGTGGCACACAGTCACAGTCAGGAGAAAGAGTCTCTGACTGGGTTATAGCATGTCACTTTCCAGGTCATCTGGAAACCCTATTTAAGGATCAGTTTAAGATGTTGACCTTGGGAAAAGCTGCTCTGCAGGGCCAGGTCTGGAGTTTGGGCCAATGAAAGTTAAGGGTGTTTAATCTGGTGACTTTGCTAAATCACTTCCTAAGGGACCGTAAGGCTTATTTATGGTGCATTCACTGGCAAGGGAAAGCTACTATAGTTCTCCTCAGGAAAGGGGAGCTACTGGCCATTCTGCAAGACTGAGAGCCTGAAAATGATCATCAAGATCAAATCTCTATGTCCCACGGTCAGAAGGTTCCCTCCCAGATACCAGGACTGCATTTGTCTAGGCAATTCTATTCCTAAATCCTAAAGATGGTCAATAAGTGTGCATAACACTGAAATCTCACATTCAAATATTGAATGACCTTAGGAGGAGCTGAGATATAATTTCAGTTTTCTGTTTTTAAATTTTCAGTGGAAATCTATCTTCTACAAATATGTCCCCAAGACAATACGGGCACCTTAAGTCTTTCTTAATCCTCTAGGGCTCCCTTTACCCCAAGTTCAGCCCAATTCTAGCTGGTTCCCGGAGATCCTGCTGTAGATCCCACGTCACCACCTCTACCCTGCCTGGCTATGAAAGGCACTCAGGCCTTCCAGTCCTGCAGGTGGTACTTGGCATGCCACCAGCCGGCTCCAAAGTGTCTATGCAGTTCAAGTTGTGGATCTCTAGCTAGACTACTTGGATTCAAATCCTGTTCCTACTGTGTGTCCTGTTTGATTTTAGGCCTTGGTTTCCTCATCTATAAAATAGTGACAGTGACATTCCTTCCTCATAGAGCTATTTTGGGGACTCAACAAGCCATGTATACAAAGCAGTGAGCACAAAGCCCAGCATAGCATTTGCTAAGTGCTATCGACATCCCTGGGCAGACAGTGCGAATCTACGGGTGCTTGTCTGAGAACCAAGTGTCGGACACACAGTCAGCTTTGGGCCTCTGAGACTGGGAAATGGCCAGCACAGAAGGGACGCAGACTACAGAACTGTGCTTTTCTTGGCCCCTTCTACCTGGGACAGCCATCTGGGCTTCTTAAAGCTGGGTCTCTGACCACGATCCCTCCCCAGTTCCACATTTCCCACAAATCTGCTCTATAGATATCTATCATCTTACCGGCCAGGAAAACGGAACAGACGCAGTGGGACCCGAGGAGAGAGTTCTGCAAAGCCTGCCAAAACGTGTCTGCTCCTGAGGTGGGGCTATGCCCATTGTCACTGGGCTACCCCTTCCCTCCCAGGCCCAGGGGGGCTGAAGTCACCTGTTTGGAAAATCTGCAAAATTGCTACCCCTTTCCCCCTTGGCTCACACATCCAGGTTGTTCTGGGGTTGCATGGAGGCGATATGTGCAGGTAGGGATGAAGGGTTCTGAGGGGCTGGAGGAGCCCTGCCAGCGGGTCACAAAGCCCTGGCACATGCAGCCAATCATCTTCTTCTCTGACTCATAGAGAGGCTCAAAGCTGAATTAGTCTAAGGTAGAGAAGGGGTAAGTGGCGTAGTACCAGGGTTGGCTGGGGGACCAGCACGTGCCCACTTCAGCAGACCCAGGACAGGGATCTGGATGGTTGTAGGGTCAGGTAGGACTGGAGCTTCTCCAGGATTCTGTTCTTACAACACTTTTAGGTCATGTACCTCTTTCTCAAGATCCTGAGCCCTCCTGAGGTCCCAGCTGTTGGTTCCTGGATGCATCCTATAGAACATGATCTGAAGTCCCACAGGTTGGCCTAGCAATCAGTCATTCTCTTGTAGCCATTGCTCAGCCAAAGCCGTTCTCAGGAGGAGTTCCAGATGGTTGCTCTACCTGACCTGACTCAAGGGCTTAAGGGAAATCCAGGAGTGTAGTAAACAGAACTCCTTATTGCTGAAATTAGTCTCTTTTAGGAGGCCCCATTCATGTGGGCAGATATTCTTCCTAAGGGTCTTCCCTGGATGTCTTCAAGTTTTTCAACCACCACATATGGGTGTCGGTGTGGTACTGGAGATTGAGCCCAGGGGCATGCTAACACCGAGCCATATCCCCAGCTCTTTTTATGTTTTTATTTTTATTTTACTTTTTAAAGAGAGAGGGACAGTGAGAGGAGGGGGAGATAAATTTTTATTTATTTTTCCAGCTGGCCTTTGTTTCTCAGACATTTAGTTGTGTATGTGATGCTGGGGTTTGAACTTGGGTCCTTGAGCATGCCAAGCAAGCACTTTAATTGCTGAGCTACCACTCCAGCCCAGCTCTTCTTATTTAAGACAAGGTCTCCCTAAGTTGCCTGGGCTGGCCTTGAATTTGGGATCCTCCTGCCTCAGCCTCCCAGGTGACTAGGAATATGGGCGTGCACCACTGGGCCTGGCCAAACCCCCGCCTTTGTTTTGGGGGGGGCACTGGGGATTGAACCCAGGGACTCTTAGCCACTGAGCCACATCCCCAGCCCAATCCCCACCTCCTTTTTTCTCTTAATTTTGAGACAGGGTCTCTCTAAAGTTGCTTAGGGCCTTGCTAAATTGCTAAGGCTGGCTTTGAACTTGCAATCCTCCTGCCTCAGCCTCCCCAGCTGCTAGGATTACAGGTGTGCACCACCATGCCCGGCTCTGAACACCTACTTTTTAAGCCAACAAACTTCCATGCGGCCACCATCAAATCAAGGCTACCAGCAGCAAGGTTCTGGAGGCTGTGATGAGGCGAGAGAATGTTTATGGCAGGGGATGGAGCTTGGCTGTGGGCTTTGCCACATTCTGTGGGAGGCTGTGGGAAGTAGTTGAAGGTATTCATATCACAGTTTTCATATCTGAAGAACTTGAATGGTAACATTATTAAGCATGGGTTTTTGTGAGGATAAAAGAGCTGCCTCTTTGGCTTGTGGTAGCCAAAGTTCTCCATCACCTTGGAGGGTGAGCAGTTTCAAGAATCAACACGTGTGACTCACATTCTTCTTTCCAGCACCCTGCAGCCGCTCTGATCAGGGTCCTGAGTAGGGACAGAGCAGGGGAAGGCTTGCTTTTAGCTCTCTCTTGCCTGGTCTTCACGGCCCTCTATGGCTTTTGGAGCTACGTCTCTCATTTCTCTCTTCAGTTACTACACACTCACAGCTCTGTCTCCCGTAGCTGCTTTTGTTGAAAGAATGGACTGGTCACACCAGGGTGTGGGGGTTCAGATGCCAGGTGGTCTCAGAAAGGGTATTTTCTGGTCTTGTTTCTTGTGTCGATCTGGAGGACGTGCTGCTGGCTACCCAGAGAGGTGAGCAGAATGCTAGCTGCATGCTCAGGCCACACACAAGCAGATGCATCACAGAGCCTTGGGACTCTCAGCAAGCAAGAGATTTGAGATATCTGTTCCTCTGGAGCATATGACACGGTGCTGCCAGATTCCTCAGAGCAGGGTTTTAGGATGCATCCCAGAGTGGAAGTTGCTGGGAGCATGTCTCCGCCTGGCCTGCTCTGGGAATGGGTAGCTGGCCCATTTGCAGCTGGCCTGAGGACAGAGAGGGCATGGAGCTGCAGGAACTGCTGTGACACACTAGGAGGACACCCTTGTTTCCAGCAGCCCTAGTGGCTCTGATGCTTCCTTCATGGCCCTTCCAGCTCCAAAATCATGTCTGTGTCTTGGGGGACACATACAAGTCACATTATTTTATGTTTCCTTAAAACCACGTTTCTTTAGCTTCCTGGCCTAGAGCTGTCAGCTGGGCCAAGTATCATGTTCTTGCCCTTCAGTGAAATGCCTGGAGTCCATGCATTGCTCAGCCTGCTTTCCCTAGCCTGGGTTTGGCCCCTTCTCTGCTTTTATCCTTCTTTCCATATCCATGCCCTCTCAGAGCCCTACTTGTTTTATATCCTTGCCCTTATCCTTGGCCTTGACTGCTCATCTATCCTCCAGTGTCCACCAGAAAGTCTGTTCTGAACATGTCTACGACAAACGAGGTTAAGATTCAGTTATTCGATTCTCTGTCCTCCCTCTGTCAAGTAGCTTCTTTCCTGGCCTGCTGCAGGGCCTGGATTCCCACCCGGAGTGCCACTCTGACAGGTTATGGCAGTTATCTTAAAAAATTATTAATTACCAACTTGATTCTGAGTTATATAAGGAAATGAAAGCTCAGTATTCAAGCGATTTGCCTAAGCTCAAGATCACCGGCAAGGTCAGAGCTGAGCCCAGGCTGGAGGAACCCCATCCCGTGCTCTTTCCATGCCAGCACCCTGTGGCAGGAAAAGCAGTTTGATTTTGCAAAGCTCTGGAGCAGGATGATGCATTCTGATTTAGCCCATTTAGAAATGAGAAGATGAAAAGGAAATCTCACAGGTTTCTTCTTTATCCCTCTCTTTCCAAGTACTGCAACGATGGCTTAATCTTTTAATCAAGTATTCACCAACCACTGAGATGCAACATGCTAAACCCTTGGTGAGGCACCATGGAGCTTTATTTTATTTTGTTTTGGTACTGGGGATTGAATCCAGTGGTGTTTAACCACTGAACCACATCTCCAGATCTTTTTACTTTTCTATTTTCAGACAGGGTCTTGCTAAGTCACTGAGGGCTTTGCTCAGTTGCTGAGGCTGGCTTTGAGCTTGTGATCCTCCTGCCTCAGCCTCCTAAGCCACTGGGATTACAGACATGTGCCACTATAGAGCTTTTAAGAGACCATTGTAAGCCCTGGGTCCTGTCTTTAAGAAACTTTTTTGGACTGAAGAGTTAGGGTAGTTTGTAAAATAATAAGGGATCCCACAAACTGAAACACAGAAAGTGATCAACAGTGAAATGACATTTGGCATTCAAGCACTCCAGCAGTGTGCAAAGATGAGTGGGGGCCCAGTGGGTAGAGGTTTCTGGGAGAAGGTGGCACCTAATTTGGGCCTATAAATATGATAGGATGTCAGGAAGGAAATTTGGGTCATGGAAATATGTTTATGATTACTTTTACTTGAAAAAGTGAGTATAAGATCTGTGACTAAGTCTTAAGGAATGCCAGGGCATGCAATCAAGGTGAGGAGGGGAGGGAGGGCCTGGTTCCAAGGAGGAGATCTGCTCTGATAATGAAGCTGCCAGACCTTAGATGGAGAAGTGTCATTAGGTTGTGCAATAAGGAATGACAAAACTCTGAGTAATTTTGTTGGAGTGTGGGACAGAAGCTAGACCTGCAGACAGTTAGGGAGTCCCAGACCATTTACCCAGAGGGGTGGAGGAGGGAAATCAGGAGTTTATCATCAAGGCCATTTATACTGCAGCACTTCAGATAGACGAGATAAGAGCTGTCACAGAGCAGAAAACATCTGAATTTCTTTATTTAAAATGTGGAACAAAAAATAAATAAAATGTGGAACAAAATACAGATTAAACGTAGACCTGTGCTCTTCATCTCAACCTCCTTCTGCAGAGCCCACAGCCTCCCCTAAGTAAGTTCTAGATTTTATCTGTGCAAGGAGCCTTGTGAATGCAACCCCATGATCTTTCCTCAGCTGCTTAAAACACTGTGCCAAGAATGAAAAGAAAGAGGAGCTGGAGTGGTGGCTCAGCAGTTAGGGAACTTGCCTGGCATGTGTGAGGACCCAGGGTTGAATCCCACCACCACATACAGGGCTAAGTGTCAGAAAAAGAAAAACCAGATGAAAAATAAAATTTTTTCTTTCTCTCCCTCTCTTTTTAAAAAAGAAAGAATGGGGGAAATCTTAATAAAGTCTCACCTAAGTTGAATATTTGGAAAATAATGTTTTAAATATTAATTTACTGTTCTATTTAGCTGTGATTAATCAGCGCCCCCTTTAGACCTTTAGTTTTGTTGGAAATTACTGTATTAAGACAGAGAAGGGGGCTGGAGCAGTGGCTCAGTGCTATGGCACTTGCCTAGCATGCGTGAAGACCTGGGTTCAAACCCCAACAACACATATACAACCAAGTGTGGGAGCAACAAAGACTAGATGAAAGACTAAGTAAAGTTGATTCTTTCTCTCTCTCTCAAAAAGAAGAAGAAGAAGAAGAGGACTAGAGTGGTGGCTCAGCAGTTACAGTGCTTGCCTGGCATGTACAAGGACCCAGGTTCAAACCCCAGCACCACATACACATCTAAGTGTCAGAGAAACAAAGGCTAGATGAAAAAATAAAGCTGATTCTCTTTCTCTCTCTCCATCTCTCTTTGAAGAATAAAAAAGCAGCAGCAGCAGCAGCAGCAAACTTGATTAGCCAGCCTTTGGAGGGCCTCAGCTGCGCTCGGCCTGCACTCACCCAGCATGGAGTGTGTGCTCCAGATCAGTGCTGAGCCAGGCAAGGGCCCAGAGGGAGGAACGGAACCCAGTCTGGGCCCTCGAGGAATCCAAGGACAAGACGAGAGTTCGACAAGTAAATGAAATAAGGGCTATGCACTATGCCCACCCCCTCAAAGCCGCGGGAACTGCTCTGCTTCTTGTTGTGGGACAGTTTTGGAGAGGAAGCATCACTTGAACTGAGAGGAGGAAAGGAAATGTATGTGACCCTATCTTCCTACATGGCATAATTTCATCAAGGACAATTTAGAATTATAGTAGCCAGTTCAGAGAAACTTTGGTATAAACAAAATTGTTTGAGGGGCACTTTAGAACAAACAGGATACAAAGTTTTAACCACCCAATCATTCACAGACTTATTGGGACTGAATTCATCAAGGTTCAGAATGACCTGTCTGAATTTCCACTAGCTTGAAACAAGAGCTAGAGAAGGACTAAAACAGTCAAAAGCATGGTAGATAAAGGACTCAGGGCATCTTGAACAAGTCCTTGTAGGATCCTGACAGCTGGATATATGAATTTGTTTAGGGCCCCAGGCTGTAAATGGAATAGTCACTCCCCAACCAAATCCCATATTTTCAGTGCCTCCTGAGGCCGCATATTTTACAATGGTAGATTGTATTCTGTTTCTTTAATGTTCTTTTAGAGCACATTAGTCAATGTTTGCTTGCCCTCTCCTAGGAGAATCAACAACCTACCTGGACTAATTTGCCCCAAAGATTTACCGAGGCCTTTACTTTTCACAAGTCCTCCACAACCTCACGGACCTCTGCTGTCCCTGTCCTTCTCCTCTTACTCCACACCTGATGCCTTTTATTGTATCCTGAAGATGAGGGAGGGGCTCCAAGTCTAAGCCATCTTTTGTTTTCTTTCGGAAAGGACAGGGTTTCAGAAGAGTCACAATATTTTTTGAGCTAAAGGTAATTAACCAGCAGCAAAGAGAGGAAAAGCTCTTTCTCCCCCTGCTTTTCTGACTAAAGATAGGATATAAATTCCCCTTTACTGGAGACAGCTCTGACCAGCCCAGAGGAGTCTGCAAGCAGAACTTCATGAGCTCCTTCCCATGTATTTACCTTTCCCCAGGTTCTCACTTTTGGAACACCAGCGTCTCTTCCTTCTGTCCTGTCATCTCTCTACAGAGCTGCTGTTCTTTGTTGAGCCGCAGTGCAAAGCCACTGCCTGGAGTCACCTTTCACTGAGGCTTCTCCTGCATGATGGTGCACCACATGTCTTGAACCTGCTTCTTTTTCTTTTGCTAATCTGCCTTTTGTTAAAGGGGTCTGTCCCAAGTATGACTTCATAAGGACTAAGAAGAAATTTTATTTCCTCCCAAACAATGGAAACCATCCACCTCAATAGTCTAAGTGTCTCTTGGCCCTGGTGCAAGGCTTGCTCTCCTTGTCCAACAGCCACAGATGCTATGCAAGTAGGGGCTCCTGCACATCTGGTTTGGGGCCTCCTTTGCAGTTGACAGTTCTTCATGCTGTACAATATTTGGCATGCATGGAAAATACACAGCATTTCTCGGTAAGTGGGCTTACCACCAATGAAATGATTTGATGAAATGCTGAATACTTTCTCCCTCACATACTTCTATTTGTTGGAATCATTCTTTGAATCCTGTTGCTCTGCCTTCAGATGTCATATTCTCAATAAGAACATGTAGTCTATAGGCTATAGGCTTCTGCTTTAGAGAGAAGAGATTGTTAGGTAACTTTATTCAAGGAGGAGAAAAACTGAGCCTTGATTTAGGAACCCAAGTCTTTTTTTTTTTTTTTTTTTAACGAGATAGAGAGAGAGACTGAGAAAGACAGAGAGGCAACTTTATTTAGTTTTTCATCTGGTTTTCATTGCTCTGACACTTGTGTATGTGGTGCTGGTCCTTGCACATGCCAGGCAAGCGCAATACTGCTGAGCCACCGCTCCAGCCCTAGGAACCCAAGTCTTAACCATTCCAGGGACATTCAGAAACACTTTCTCTTCTCCTCAAATTTTCAGTTCATGCTTTGCAAGAGACCTGGAAGTGGGAAATATCCTTCTGAATGTGCAACTGATAGGATTTGCTATAGGATTGTGGGATATGAAAAAGAGGTCAAGGATGACCCCAGGGTATTTGGCCCAAGCCACTGGAAAGATGGAGGAAACTACAGGAGGAGCAGGTTTAGGTGTACAGTGAAGACCAGGGGCTTAATATTATATTGTGAACACAATGAAGAATCCTTATGGATATTAGGAAACCCATATATATTTTTTTAAGATGCTGGGGATTGAACCCAGGGTCTTGCATATGCTAGGCAAGTGCTCTACCACTGAGCCACACCAGCAGCCCTGGAAATATGTTTAGTGGAGAATAATATTCCAAGCTATTATTAAATCATTCTCCAACTGTTGGATAGTTCTGATACTTAAATATTCCTAGAATTAATATCTTTTTTTTTCTAAAGAAAGAGGGAGAGTGAGAGAGAGAGAGCGCGTGCGCAAAAGAATCAATTTTATTAAGTTTTTCACGAGGCCTTCGCTGCTCTGAGACATTGTTGGGTATGTGGTGCTGGGGTTTGAACCCGGGTCCTCGTGCATGCTGGGCAAATGCCATAACTGCTGAGCCACTGCTCCAGCCCTAGAACTATTATCTTTGAACTTTCAATTTTTCTTTAAATATATGACTACTACAGTGACAGAGAATTACTGGGGCAAAGGGTATAACATTTTTTTAAAGCTTAATAGTTTTCCAAAAAGGATGTGCTTTTCATTTGTCTTTCAGAAGTTTCCTATTCATTTCAACAGCTTTCACCAATACTATGATATTTGTTAAAGTGTTGATTTAATAAAAATGACTTTTTCTTTTAAATAATATCTTTGGTTACCAGTGAGGGAGAACATATTTCCATGTATATTACCCACATATACTAATCCTTTTGTGAACTGTTTTGGGCTGCAGAGTTTTGAGGGATGGTCATGTTTGACTAACATCTGGAAATCCATGCTGTCATGTCTAATGAACATCTGGAAAGCCTGATGATGAATTCTTCCCATTTGCACCTTCCACTGATGCCTGAGGATCTAGGATAGACCGGTACTGACCTCAGGCATATCCATGGCATTTACTTTTAGATTTTTTACTAAATCCTTGGTATTTCATGTAATTTATCCTAAGCATGAAATACTAAAAAAAAAAAAAAAAATCCTCACATGAAGATTTTGAAGATTCACCTAAGGTAATTATTAAAGGAAAGCAAACTCCGGTTGCCATACCTCAGATATACTGAAATGTATTTTGAATGGGAAAAGTGGAAGTTTGGTAACAGGAAAAATGTGGATTACCATGGAACCAAGACAAAGCTAGACGCTATCCAACATACTCCCCTCTCTCACTTTTGCCTAGAAAATCGGGGTGGCAGGGGGAAAAGCGTTAAGAAAGGGAAACTAAGTTAGGTTTCCCAAGATTCTACTGAAAGTAGGGAAAATAAGAGAATTCAGAAACCAAAGTTTAATTGTACTACCAAAATAGCCTTACGGTGTACTTCCTCAGAAGTGCACTAGCATATTTAGCTACACTGACTAGCAGTGTGGTGCACGGAGAACCAACTCCAGCTCCGCCTCTCTCAAGCCTCCATGCTCTGGGCAGCCGGAGTCTCTCTAGGCCTGAGCGGTGGTAAGACAGAAGTGTCATTTGGACATCACTGTGGATGGGGCTAGGGTACAGATTCTCTCAACAGCCAATTCAGGGAAGAGGGAGTGAAAGTGGCCAACAAGCACAGGAAACGCGCTCAACTTTACAAATGATTTAAAATACCTGTCGCCAGACTGGTGAACGGTGAAGCCAATCCAAGTGGAGCAGCAGCCCAGAGCCAGCCTCAGTCAATCCAGGATAGTGACGGGCACAGTTCAGAGGTTGTTAATGTGATTTTGATGACATAAGGGCCAGCAACAACATAATTATGTGGGGAGAAGAAGATTGGGTCTAGTGATGTTAAAATAAGCTGTGTGTGGGACTGATGGCATCACATCAAGGCAACATTGTATAGTGGGGAAACTGAGGGATTTGGGTAGGAGCTGTGAGCTGGGAATTTGACAGTAGTGACAGGACAGGGTATCACATTCCTGGACTTGTGGATTCACAACAATGGGTGCTTCATAAATTTTAGTTTCTCTTCTTTTCTTTTCTTTGTTGGTGTTGACAACTGACAGAGAAGTATTAAAACCATGCCCCAGTGGGGCATGGTGGCACGTGCCTATAATTCTAGCAGCTCAGGAAGCTGAGGCAGGAGGATCATAAAGCCAGCCTCAGCAACTCAGTGAGGGTCTGAGTAACTTAGCGGACCTTGTCTCAAAAAATAAAAAAGGGCTGGAGATGTGGCTCAGTGGCTAAGTGTCCCTGAGTTCAATTCTTGGTTAAAACAACAACAAAAAACTGCATCAAAACTATGTCCCAGGGAAAACCCCCAGACAGCTCAGCGCAGTTTCCTTCTTCAGGAGCGCTTCCTGTGCTTTCGGCATCATCTCTCAGGGCAGGGTAAGTTGCTGAGGGGACTAATAAAATAGAATCCTTATTTCCCTCCTGGAATCAGGATTCTGGAATTTTATTTTAAGGGATGGTCATGTGAGCAGGATTTGGTTTCGTGTCCGCATGCAGCTCAAGTCTTGGTTGGAGTTCCCATTGCCTGGTCTGTTCACATCGGGAGACACGCCTAGACACCTACGTGCACCACCTACGTGCCCTGCGTAGTGATGCCGTGCCCAGAGCTCCACAGTCAGGGAATCCTGCCTGGGGCTAACTCCTCACTTGAGAAGGAGGACTGTACACAGTGGCTAACTGCTCACTAGTTAGCATTTCAAAGAATGGTGACGCACAAGGATGATTTACTCTTTTGACTGCTTCCCCAGGAAATTGCAGCAAGTCACTTTAGTAGCTTCATGTGATTAAAGTATTCCTAGAATCTACCCACAGCGTCTTCTTAGCCTTCTCTTTCAGATTACAGCCAAGATGCTTTCTTCCCCTTGCCTTGCACATGCAAAACTTGTTCTCTACCACTGAGCTACAGCCCCAGCCCTCTGTCACAATGACGAAGGAGCCGAGGTGGAGCAGGTAAGCGGGGTGTGAGGATGCAGGCAGGCCAGGTGCATCTCAATCTAAAGCCAGAATAGCCTTGAATGAGGAATAAGATGGGACAGCAGAAAGGACTTTCAAAGCGAGGACAGCTGAGGTACACTCTAACAAGAACAGAGACCTCCACAATGCACAGCAGGATGAGGTTGTACCAGCCTGCTGTGCCCACAGGACAGGAACGGGCTGGGCTCACAGGGTCCCTGCTCTGGGTTCCAATAGGCCAGTGGGCTGTTCAGAGTGTGACCAGGAACAATGCAAAGTTAAATCCACAGTAACCAGGTAACCGTCATGGGGAAATAGCTTAATGAGAAAACAAACAAAATACCTGTTGCTGAGGGTGTGGGGATGGGCCCTTAATCGTGATTGGTAAGAGTGCAACTTAGTATATTCTTGCCTTTTGGGAGGGCAATCTGATTAAATGAAAAGAAGATATTAAAAGTCTTTATATTTTATATGATACTTTGTCCTTAATTTCATTTCTAGGACTTTTATATCACTAATTATGGATATGTGGAAAGCTTTAAATATTAGCATGCTTATAATAATGAAAAACTAGCAACTGAAATGTTCAACAGTGAACTGTTAAATACATCATGGTACATCTAAACTATGCTGCTGCTTAAAAGAGGTATATTCTAGAAGATTATATGATGACTCTTTGGCACAGTGGGCTGGCTGACTCATCACCATCCCAACACCTTCCCTGCCTGTCTCCACTGGAGGGGCCAGAAAAACAAAACACATGCATTCCCAGCCTCCCTTAGAGCTAAGAGCCACCTTGAGTCCATGGGGTGCCACAACCACCTAAAGGAGCAGGAATGTCCTTGACAGGTCCTAGAGCTGTTCTACCAGCCTGGATTTCCTACTCCCAGACTTCTATACTCACATGAGCTGAACACCATTACCATTAATAGTTTAATCCACTGTTAGTAGGGTTTGCTATGACTTGTATTAAAATATAATCCCAACTGATAAAGACGGGAAGATGTTAAATGTGTGTGTGTGGGTGGCGGAAGTATTACAGAACCAAAACAACCAGTAGACACGGAATAATAACTGGAGGGTATATTTTAAAATTATAATTGTTCAGAAGGTAGAGTTATAGGGGATGTGCATTTCCCTCTTTAGATTTATCTGGATTGCCTAAATTTTCTACAATGAGCATATATTACTTCTGTGACAAGGGAGAAAACCTTAATAAAATATATTAAAAAAAATTAAACGGGGGGGGGTGGCGGGGCTGGAGCAGTGGCTCAGCAGTTACAGCGCTTGCCTGGCATGCATGAGGACGTGGGTTCAAACCCCAACACCATGTACCAACAAAGTCTCGGAGCAACAAAAGCCACATGAAAAACTAAATAAAATTGACTCTCTCTTTAAAAAAAAAACAAACCAAATAGGGGCGAGAAGTAATGGCTGAAAGTCTGTGGTCGGGCAGCAAAGTCCTTGACAAGAGGTGCCGGAATAGCCAGTTTAAGGCGGCTGCTGCTTTCGTCCAGCTGGCTCAGAACTTCCAGCTAGCTCCCTAGTTCTGAAAGGCCCCCGCCGGCTTCTAATCGGGACTGGCGGGGTCCATCTCCGCCGGCAGGGCACCCTCGGCCTGGGCAGCCCAGGCATGGGATCTGGCCTCTGGGAACAGCGCTGCCCACAGCCCCATACACACCGGGGCTCCCAGCTTTTCCTGGCACAGCCCTCTCCTCAGTCCAGGCCTGGCTGCCCAGCTCCTCCTCCATGTCTCTGTCTGCTGCTCTCTCAAGCTTCCTGGCAGGATCAAATGCGATAACCTATCTGAAAGGACTTCATGCATTATAAAGAGTAACAAAGGGGAAGTTATTTTCTTGTAACATTTTCTTCCTCACACTCGGCCCTCCCTGGCTTTGTATCTTCCACTCTTCACCTCCCTCTTCTTCCCTGGTTACTTTTCCTTCTCCCCTCCTCCCTGCTCACCTGGTGGTGCTGTAAGGCGGACATGATGGGCCTCCCCAGCCTTGTACCCCTGTCCTCCCCCACAGGACCCCACACTGGACTTCTCTGTGTCGGGCATGTCCCCCTGGGCTCTCTGAGCAGGCACCACACCTTTCAGCCCTAAATACTGTCTTGCAGTATTCACTGGAGAAGGTTTGCTTGATATTGGGGGCTGTGGCTGTGGCTCAGCAGTTATGGCACTTGCCTGGCATGTGCGAGGACCCGAGTTTGAGCCCCAGTAGCATGTACACACTGAACTGTGGGAGCAACAAAAGCCACATGAAAAATTAAATAGAATTGATTCTCTCTCTTTTTCTCTCTCACTGTCTCTCCCTCTCTTTGAAAACAAGCCTTGCTTGATATTACTTAGTTTATTGTTTTGTTATCTGGATAAAGCACAATACTGACACAAAACATACTTATTTGTAAAAGCAGTCATTCATATAATTAAGTGCAAATTCGTTCCTGGCATCCTAAGAATTAAGGTTTTAAAAAAATTTTTGTTTTTGTTTTTTAAGAGAAAGAGAAAATCTATCTTTTCATGTGGCTTTTGGTGCTCTAACTCTTCAATTGCGTATGTGGTGCTGGGGTTCGAACCTGTGTCCTGGCAAGCTCTGTAACCGCTGAGTCACTGCTCCAGCCCTAAGAATCATGGTCTTGTGAAATGATTTTTAAGAACCAATGAGTGAGAACTGGTTGAAAGACATTTTTTCCCCCCTCCAAACTGCAGTTTAAAAATGTTAAGTGCTTGCCTGGCATGCGTGAGGACCCAGGTCCATATCCCACACACACAACAAAGTCCAGATGAAAAAATAAATACATAAAATTTAAAAATATTGAGAGATACACTCAGAATTGAAATAGCAACGTTAAAAATGATAACATGGTTGGGGCTGGAGCGGTGGCTCAGCGGTTTCGGTGCTTGCCTGGCAAGCACGAGGACCCGGGTTCAAACCCCAGCACCATGTACACAACTGAGTGTTGGAGCAACTGAGGCCATGTGAAAAACTAAATAAAGTTGTTTCTCTCTTTCTCTGTCTCTCTCCCTTTAAAAAAAAATTAAAAAAATAATAACATGGAAATGATGAAATGTTTTATTGTGAAACATCAGAACTAATTTACATCGTAAATCTATATTATCTACTAAAATACTAAAGAAATCTGCAGTGATCCATGAAACGCCTCATTAACACCTAGCCAAGCCATCATCGATTTTCTCATCTGCCTTGTCCCTCCCATTCTCACTGACATCACCCTTGTTCAGACTGTTGCTACTATGCCACCGGACAGTATTCTTGCCTTTAGTCTCTTTAAACTTTTCTTGACTCTCATTGAAAGACAAGTTTTCCCAACTCACTATGCTGACCACCTACTACTCTCCCAAACTTTCAGTGGCTCTCTGTGCCTTACAGATTCCACAGGATAAAGGCTGAACTTCTCGGCCTGCGTTGTTTCATTCTTGATCTTCCTTAACCTCTTCTCTGACTCCTCTAGCCCCAACCTCTCAGCTTCAGTTTGTTGTTCTCCTGCTTGCCAGTCTCCCTAATACTGAGTTACGTCCGGCCTTGGCTTGTACCTGAATGCTGCCCCCCTTTCAAGGTCATGATTTGCAACGTGGTATGCAAAATACACATGAACTTTAAACTGGCAGGAGCTCGGTGCGAGTTGCCATTGCATTGGGATTGGTGAAAGCGTCACTCGCAGGCTGGGGAGAACTGCCTTGACTGAGCACTTCATCTCTTCTAACCCTGCACTGAGGTGTGGCCACTTTGCAGGATTCCCATGTACTTTTTTTTTTTTTTAAGAGAGAAGGGCAGTGTGAGAGAGAGAATGAATTTTTTTTTAATTGAGTTTTTCACATGGTTTTTGTTCCTCTACCTTAGTTGTGTATGTGGGTGCTGGGGTTTCAACTCGTGTACTTGCACATGCTGGGCAAGCACTGTAACTGCTGAGCCACCACTCCAGCCACCCCATCCCCTCTTTGCAGACCACCTAACTCCATATCTTCCCATTACCCCCAGCACTCCTCCCATGCCTGGCACCTGCCTGCCCTTCAGCTCATCCCTCCCAGACTAGTCTCCTCTCTGCAGCCCAGCCTAAGCAGCCACGAAGCAGTCTTTGTTCACACTCTTCTGTCTGAAATTCCTTCCTTTCCTTGTGACTGATCTTCACCTGAAAAAAAAAGGATCACCTCTTCCCAACTCCTGGGAAGTTGACTCCTAATCCTTTCCCCTGGCCTGGATTAGGTAGGCTTCTAGGTGCTTCTGTGATACTGTATGGGCATACCACTAACACAGAGAGTACTTACTGTATCTACTTCTTCTCGAGGACTGGGATTCAGTTTAGTATTTCTACTGTCTAGCATGGTGCCCAGCACATGGCATATTCTCAATATTAGCGGAACTGAGCTGAGGATCAGAAGCCTTAGGTAACTTGCCTAAGGTAACACAGCTAGAAAGAAGAGAAATAGGGGCTGGAGTGGTGGCTCAGCAGTTACGGTGCTTGCCTGGCATGTGCAAGTAAGTGAGTTCAAACTCTAGCACCACATTCACAGTGAAGTCTCAGAGCAACAAAAGCCACACGAAAAATGAAATAAAAATTGGTTCTCTTTCTCTCTCTCTCTCTGTCCCTCTCTCTTTAAAAATAAAATAAGGAGAACTAATTTGAAACCAGAAATCTGATTACAAAGATCTTTTCTTAGAATAAGGAAGATAATATTGCTTAGCTCTAGGCTCGTCAGACTGTCACACCTGGGACACTGAGTTCAGTCCTGGGCAGCAAACTTTTAGGGTAACATTCACAAGAAGGAGCATGTTCAGAGGGAAGGGAACACAGTAGTGAGCAGAGTGAATGCACCCCAGGCTGGCTCATGGATCTGATGGAGAAATTGGGGGGTTAGTTTAGAGATGGAAGAGGACTAGAGTGGCTCGAGAACCGCCTCTAATAACTCAAGGGCCACCAGGACAAGAGCACGGATGAGACTCATCTTCTGGGGCTACATGGGGTAAAGCTACAGAAAAACAGATGCTGACTCACTGAAGAAAAACTTCCCCAGCAGAGCTGGTTAAAGGCAGCAGGTTGCCCCAGGAAGGCACAAGGTCCCACTGTGGCAGGTTTTCAATCTGATAACACCCTGCAGGGATGTCCTAGTGGGGCCAAGAGCCAGACGGAAGGAAGAACTAGAGGAGATTTTAGGTTTTTGGTTTTTTTTAAAGTTTTTCAGTTGTAGATGAACAACTGTTTATTTGTTTTTATGTGGTGCTAAGGTTGAACCCAGTGCCTCACATTTGCTAGGCAAGCACTTTGCCGCTGAGCTATATCCCCAACCCTGAGATTTTCGTTTTTTGTAAGGTCCCTTCCAATTGATAATACGACACTATGATTCTGTCCCCTTGACCCCTGTGCCCTTCAGAAATCCTTTAATCTTCCCTAGTGAAATCTATAAGTTAACAAATTCATTTGGTGATTAAACACATATGGGTCTGTGGCACAACATTTAGGCTCCCAATCTATCTTTTATGTTGCCATTTTTTTTCCTAAGTGTCCTAAAGTCACAGATCACAGACCATACATCATATATATTTGGTATCTATATATCTCCACTTGTTCAAAATAGAATAAAAATGTTTAAATGCTCACTTCATGACATGACTTTAGTTTGTTTATGGACTTGGCTTTTCTATCTTGAAGATACCTGGAAAGTGACAATCAATCCTTCAATAGATACTTTTCTCCAGGTATTTTTATTTTATTTATTATTTTAGATAAAGGCAGAAAGGATCAATTTTACTTATTTCTTCATCTGGCCTTTTTTTCTCTGACACTTAGTTGTGTACCCCGTGCTGGGGTTTGAACCCGGGTCCTTGTGGTTGTCAGACAAGCGCTGAAACCACTGAGCCACTGCTCCAGCCCCTTTCCAGATATTTTTCTGATCATCAAGGGTTTATTTTTTTTTAAATGTTTTTAAAGAGAGAGAGCAACAATGAGAGAGAAAGAGAAAGAATCAATTTTACCTAGTTTTTCATGTGACTTTCGTTGTTCTGACACTTTGTTGTGTGCATGGTTCTGGGATTCAAACCCATAACCTTGCACATGCCAGGCAAGCACTATAACTGCTCCAGCCCCCTCACTTGAAGGTTTAAAAAGGAAACACTGCAGGGACGCATCTCTGCTAGTAAAGGATATTCCTGACTTCTAACGTCTCCTGTTTCTCATGGCTACCTGAGGACTAAAGAGGCAGAGGCTCCTCCCTCCAAACTCATCAGTTTCCAAGAAGTCCAAACATATAAGTAAGAACTACAGAAGAAGGGCTGCAGCAGTGGCTCAGCGGTTTCAGCGCTTGCCTGACAAGCACAAGGACTCGGGTTCAAACCCCAGCACTGCGTACACAACTAAGTGTTGGAGCAACTTAAGGCCATGTGAAAAACTAAATAAAGTTATTTCTATGTCTCTCTCACTGTCCCTCTCTCTTTAAAAAAAAAAAATTAAAAAAAAAAAAAGAACTACAGAAGAATCTAAGAGGAGGCAGGCAGGAGTGGGCCAGGCAGGCTTACCACAAAGCACTTCCCTCTGCTGTCTTCCCACTGACATCTGTGGCCCAAAACTAGTGGTCCCCAAGAATGGCCATCTCCTGGGGAGCTTTTCTAACACACCCACACATGCCCCTCTCTCCAGCAAGAGGCTCAGGTGTTTGAAAAGTCTCCCATTTTCATCTGCCCTGCAACCAGTCTGTGAACTGCTCTGTTCTCCTAACACTTCGGCTCTTCCTTAATTTACTTTTGGTATTACCTACTTAGATCAGTATAAACAGAGATTATCATTTTATTTAAAAGGTTATAATATACTAATGTCATTTATTTTGATGCTCAAATTGCCCTAAGCATGGGCCCAGGGGCTCTTCCAGAAGGTTCCAGGCCTTTCAATGCATTCCATCATTCTTGGAAAAGATTTTCACTTTCTGGACCAAAAGTCTCAGCTCAACCATTGTTTTCCTACCTTACTCTTGTTTTCGTCTTTCTCTTTTGGCAGTACTGGAGTGCTCTAGTTCTGAGCTACCTCCCTAGCCATTTTTACTTTGTATTTTGAGACAATGTCTTGCTAAGTTGCCCATCTGGCCTTGAATTTTTGATCCTCCTACATCACCCTCCAGAGTTGCTGGGATTACAGGCATGTGCCACTGCAAGTAGCTCCTACCTCAGTCTTTTTTTTTTTTTAAGAGAGAGGGAAAGTGAGAAAGAGAAAGAGAGAATCAATTTTATTTAGTTTTTTATATGACTTTCGTTGCTCCAACACTTCACTGTGTACATGGTGCTAGGGTTTGAATTTGCATCCTTGTACATGCCAGGCAAGTGCCATAACCGCTGAGCCACCACTCCAGCCCTGTAACGGCATTTTAAAAACAGAGTTGGTGGTTTTTATGGAATCTAGAATAAGTGGCTGGAAGGCAAGACTATGTTAGTGCAATTTTAACATTGCCCATGTAGTAGTATCCTTTTAGTTGGACCTGGAATTTGGTTACTAGGACAATGTTACACAGTAGAGAAGGGAGAATTAACCAAGTTTGGCCATGGTGTAGATAATATACCACCTCTTAATGTCTTCCAACCCTTTCTGCTCTGAATTCATACTTACAAAGCAAGCTTTGATTATCTTTATGGTTTTCCAGGCACTGTGATATAGGAAAGAAATATATCGTTTGCTATATTAAATTGACTTTGTGGTATAAATATGCCAGAGTAAATAAATGCAAGTCAGTTTTCTCAGGGCTCAGTGACCTTAAGTAGAGTTGATCAGCCAGGCATGGTGGCATAGCCTTGTAATCCAAGCAACATGAGAGGCCGAGGCAGGAGGATCACAAATTTGAGGACAGCCTGAGCAACTTATCAAGACCCTTTCTCAAAATAAAATAAAAGGATTGGATTGTGGTTTAGTGGTTAGGGTCCTCTGGGTTCAATCTCCAGTACCACACACACACAGAAAAAACAAAAACAAAACAAAACAAAAAACAAACAAAAAAACCAGGAGGAGGAGGAGGATGAGCAATAGCAGGAAGAAGTAAAGGAGCAGTAGGTGACCATTAAGTGGTCCGATCTAAAGCCACGAAAGGCCAGAATCCTGAACTGTGTTGGCTTCCTTAGAACAGAGCATGTAATTAGACAGTCAAGATAGTCAGCTCATCATTACATTTCTTGCGACAGACAGATGCAGATGTATGCTGAAATGCTGGACAGCTCCTACCTGCACAGATTAGGCTCAAGTGAAATGCTGGGGTATTTTCTCAGTCTGTCTCCAGAGAGAAGTCTACTCAAAAAAGCCTGGTCCTCAGTATATCCATTATGAGTCCTGGCTTTCCTGCCAGACATGAATTTTTGGGCCCAAGCAGTGGTCACAAACCAACTAAGCCTACAATGGCAGGACAAAGGATCAGAATTGGATTTCCTAAACGCAGCAAGCATCAGAGTTGGTAAGGCTGAGAAGGGGACAGAGGGCTCCTCGGCTGGCCTTTAGCCTGGCAAAGGGACAGGGCAGCAAGTCACATCTACACACCAAGAGCCCAGTCACCTCCTGAAGAGTCAAAAGATGTCTGGCAGGTGCTACACTTCCCATGGAGCACCCCAGCACTTTCCCACAGGGGAAGCTTTCTGGTCCTTGGGAATAACTTCTTTCAGAGCCTAAGAGTAGGACTTAGGCTCTGACTAGAGAGATGGTATAATCTGGTAGGGGACTCTTCACAAACTTCACACCAAATGGCCTGAAGTGACCGATGATAGGATAGCTGGCTAAAAAGTGCTGAGAAAGGAGCTGGAGTGGTGGCTCAGTGGTAGTGTGCTTGCCTGGCATGTGCTTGAACCCCAGGACCACATACACAACTAGGTGTTGGAAGAATTAGTAAAGTTGATTCTCTTCTCTCCTCTCTTAAAAAAAAAAAAGTGCTGAGAAAGAAGCTACAGCAACTCGGTCTCTGGTTTGATTTTTAATAATGCTCTAACATTTTACCTTGTCAGGGTCTTCAGCTGCAACATCATGCACGATATTTCTAGAAAGGAAAAGTGGGAGCTGGGTAATCCTTATGACTACACTGAAGCTAGCCCCTGTGGGGAAGGCGGCAAAATATAAAAAGGGTGTGAAAGTAGAACATGTGCTGTAGGAAATACAACAGAGACCTGGATCTCTCAGGAGAAAAGCAACACGTTATTCAGAATCAACACTCCATGTGGGGAAGGGAAGGGTTTCAAGACATCTTCCCACTTCAGGCCTGCATAGTGACTCAACAAGGACACAGATGAGTAAGATGCAATTGATTCCTATCTGATTCTAGTTTCAAGGGATTTATGCAACATTTCCATGATTCATGGCAGAGTGTATTAACACTGCATCATGAATTCAGGTGTGGGATAGTTCTGATCCTTTGTCCTTTCACTGTAGGCCTAGTTTTGTTTGTGACCATTGGTTGGGTTCAAAAGTTTATGTCTGGGGCTGGAGCGGTGGCTCAGCGGTTTCAGTGCTTGCCTGGCAAGCACGAGGACCTGGGTTCAAACCCCAGCACCACATACACAACTAAGTGTTGGAGCAACTAAAGCCATGTGAAAAACTAAATAAAGTTGTTTCTCTCTTTCTCTGTCTCTCTCACTGTCCCTGTCTCTTTAAAAAAAAAAAAAGTTTATGTCTGGTAGTTAAAATGGGACTCATAATGGATGAATTCAAGTGTCTTTTAAATTCCAAACCACAACCAAAGTAGATGCTTCATGTTTGTTGATTGACCTGTCTTTTCTTACCTGCCAACATCATCACCACTCCTTATAATAAATCAGTAGTTTAAAAAATTGTCTTTTTTTTTTAAGAGAGAAGGACAGTGAGAGACAGAGAGACAGAATCAATTTTTATTGAGTTTTTCACATGGCTTTCGTTGCTCTAACACTTAGTTGTGTCTGTGCGTTGCTGGGGTTTGAACCCGTGTACATGCGCATGCTGGGCAAGCGCCGTAACCACTGAGCCACATCTCCAGCCCATAAAAAACTGTCTAAGAACATTAGTGAAAACAAGTGCTTTGCTTTCCCTAAAATATGACATTAAAATCACATTTTATTTTGTGGTGTTGGGGATCAAATCCAGGTCCATGAGGACTCTAGGCAAGTGTCCTACTACTGAGCTATATCCCCAGCCTTAAAAGCACATTTCTATCAACAGATATTGCTATAGCTTTTAGATATAAATATAATAAATAAGAAACACATATCATTTGTTCTATATTCTAGTTATAGAAATTACAATAGTTTCTAATTTCCCCAAATCAAGAGATTAGGAAGTTATACACATCCTATTTCCACTAGAAGGTTGGCATAAAGGATGTGTGTAGGTGGTGGTAAAGGACCAAGAATCAACTTCCACATATGTGGCCAAAAGAGGTCTATGTACAAAGCCTAGCTTGACTCATGACAGTCATTCAACAAGGAAAGAGAGGAGTTACCAACTTACAATTGGCCTCATTTAGCATTTGAGTCATGTGAGACCGAGGTGGATGTCTAGAAGGTGCTAGGGTCTTGCCCTTTAGGCAATGTCATGATGCAGGGTTTTGGAGGGATAGAGATAGAAAGAGGGAGATTAAGGACACTGAAAATGAGCCCATTTCTTTATGTTCTACAAAGTGAATGAAGAATTTTTTTGTTTTGAAAAAGAATAGGAGCTACTCTGGAGCAGGCAGATATGGGTCATAAAATTGGAGTCATGACTTCTATCTAAGTAAGTGGCAGTGACTCACAGATCATTATAGCCACCTGCCACCTCCCAAGTCCTCTTCTTCCTACCACCGTTGGACTGTTTCTTTTGTGAAGAAAGTGACAGACATTATTGGCCTTACCACCACTACCACTTCCTTCCTGTTATTGCCCTTCTACTAGGACTTAGGCATGACTACTCACCACCTCCTGTGCCTCAGTGGCAGACCTGACCATCCCCAAGGATGATCAACTGAGCTTTCTAGAATCTACTTTAGATTGTTTAAAACCAGTAAGTATGTACTGTGCCCTCATCAAGTGTCAGGGGCAGTGCTGGGCACTGGTGACAGGCAGATGAATGGCACCAGGTCCCGCTCTTAAGGAGGTTAGGACTGGGCACAGTGATGCATACCTGTAATTCTAGCAACTTAGGAGGCTAAGGCAGGAGGATAGCAAGTTTGAGACCAGCCTCAGCAACACAGTGAAGGCCTCTCTCAAAATAAACTCACCCACCTTGGTCTCACATGACTCAAACTTAAATGAAGCTCAGTGGTAAAGTGTTCTTGAGTTCAATCCCTAGTACTGAAAATAAAAAGCTAAGGGCTGAATGGTGGAAAGAGATGTGGACAATGATAATATATATAAGGCTATAACAGCATTGATTTTTCACCGATAACTATTGGAACAATTACTCTTGGTAATTATTTTGCTATTAAACTTGAAAAATTACATAAGTAATATGCAAATTCAAATAACACAGATGTATATAAAATTAAAAAGTAAAGTTTCCTGTGTGTTCTTCAGATACACACACACACATATATATATATATATTCAAACTATATATGCTCACATATTTGTACAGATATTTAAAGAAAAACAAAAGCAAAATATAAATATCCTGTGACTTTTTTCCCCTAAAAGCATGGTTTCTTTTCCATGCGGGGTATGGAGATTTGCCTCATTCTCTTTGATGTTTGCATGGCATATTTTTCTTATCTGGGAAATTCTTCCTCTGAAAAGGTGTCTTTGAAAAGGCTTTGGGCAAAAGGTGGCATGTAATTTGGTCTAGAAGGAAGAGTTGGGGTCACTTAGCAGTGAGCCACCCTAAGAGATCATGTGTGTGATGCATACACAGGAAGGGACCGAGTGGGAAAGGGGACTCAGGGATTGGGGACAGCATGAGTATGTAAGAGCGACATGGAAATCACAGCCTCTTTGAGAATCTTCAGTAAGCTGGTTGATTGACCATGTTGCTCCTCAAACTTTGGCGTACATCAGAATCGTCTTGGGAATTTATTAAAACTGTAGCTGCTCAGTCCCTATCCTCAAGATTCTGATCCAATAGGTTGGTGACCCAAAAGTCTTTGCTCTTAACCACTTACTCTAGGCTGCCTCTCTCTCGCTCTCTTTAGGAAAAAAAGAGAGACAGAGGGGCAGTGAGAGAGACAGAAACAGAGAGGAAGAGAAAATAACTTTTATTTAGTTTTTCATGGCTTTTGTTGCTCTGACACTTGGTTGTAATGGTGCTAAGGTTTGAACGTGTGTCCTTGCACATGCCAGGCAAGTGCCGTAACCTCTGAGCCACTGCTCCAGCCCCTAGGCTGCCTCTCTATATAACAGTGTGAATTCATACTATTTTTCACTAGATGAGCAGGTGAATGAAGGTCCCCAGAGTCCCCAGGGCAGCCAAGTAAGACATCCTGACATCCTTCAATTTTGCTTTCCCGCAGCCATCTCATTTGCAGCCTGCCAGCACTCTGTCCTATGCTAACTTTGTAGTTTTATATCAGCTTTGATCTCAGAAGTTCAAAGTATTCCTAACACTGACCTCATGATTGGGCAATGGGAACTGGTAATAACCTCATTTTACAGAAGGATAAGTAGAGGCACCAGGTACTGACTTTACCACCTGGTGAGTCAACACTGAGGCTTACAAAACACGGTCAAGTCTGCCTGTCATTCGTTCATGGAATTATTGTCCTTTCCCCTGAGTTACACAGATCCTGGATGGCTTTTTATCACTGAGGCAGTGTACAGAAAGCTTTCTGTACTGTGCCCAGTTCATGCAGAGATGAGTCATTTCTTCCCTGGCCACACCCAAGTAGGGACTTCCCAGGCTTGTGGAGCTTAGTGGGTTTTTGTTTTTTTTTTTTGATGATTTACAAAACCACCATTAGAAATTCCATATAGGGGCTGAAGCAGTGGCTCAGTTGTTTGAGTGCTTGCCTGGCAAGCATGAGGACCTGGGTTAAAACCCCAGCACCACATACACAACTAAGTTCTGGAGAAACAAGGGCAAGATAAAAATATAAATAAAACTGATTGTTTTTCTCTCTCTCTCCTCCCTCCTTCCCTCTCTCTTTAAAAAAGAAAAAAAAATGAAATTCCATATAATCTTTTCTTAAAGTGTCAAGAAAAACTTCAGAATGCCATCACATAATGAAAGAGGCAAAGATGGTTGTAACTCAAGAGCTGGTTTCTGTGTTGTTTTGGGACGCAAGGATTCTGGAATTTCAGGGCTGTTTATGAAAAAGTTGAGGTGGTAGTGAGTAATAAACCCAGAACCTCCTGTGTTCACTGCTGAGCTAGGGCACAACTCTTTCCTGGGCCCAAGGAAATAGGAAAAGAGGTGGCAGGATAATCTTGCTAAGGAATGGCAGAGGTCCTTTTTGGCTTTGGGTGAAGTCCTTCAAGCTAAGATTAACCCTGTGTACCTCAATAAGAAAACCCCCTTAGAGGGGGCCAGATGGAGACTGGGGCTTAGGACTGGCGAGGCAGTGGCAGGACTACGGTTGAAGCCCTGCTACCTGGGAGCACAGGCAAGAATCTCTGAGCCTGTCACTGCTGAGCAAGGCAAAGCAGGTTTTTATTTTTGAGGTATAATGGCCCAATAGTTTTAATACAACCACCCATCTTCACAAGATAACTTTTAATACTTTGTGCCTGGGCTAGCAGCATCTTGCACAGTGACATTCCTATACATACGTAAACATTTTTTCCAGTACAAATATTAAAAGTAGAGTAGCATAAGCAATTGCTCAGACAAAGCTAAATAAAAACATGGCTTTATACATTGTGGTTTTCTTTACCTCCAGAAGGTTGGATTCTAGAATGTTGTAATGGAAAAAAGCAACTTGGGGAATAAATATAATGAAATATGTTGACTTCCTATATGGATGCTGAAAAAATGTTCAATGATGGGTCACAGTTACTAATGACAACTTAGCTAATTGGTTTCTTCTGCCAACATTCATAAAGCAGCTAAATGTTCTTTCTTGCTGATCAGATATGCAAATTTTAAAAGAGAGCTAGAGACTAGGACAGATGTTACCTTACACCATCACAAATGCTGATGTCCTCGTATTTAAAAACTGTCAAGGAGGAGCTTTCTCTTCCATCAAGTCCAAATATTGGTCCCATGAAAGACATTGGTGTCATAACACTGTAGCTGCTCAGATCAGCAGGCCAAGAGCTGTACCATGTAACAATAATTCTGTGGTGGGAGGTGGTAGCAGTGTTGTCTATGGAGAGGTGGTCCCAGGAGGATGAGTTCTTTTTGCATCTTCTACCTTTAACTATATGCTCTAAACTACAACAAGTACCCACAAGCCCCCTTTAAAAGTGAAATTCATGGGGGCTGGAGCGGTGGCTTGGTGGTTATGGCGCTTGCCTGGTATGCACGAGTACACAGGTTCAAATCCCAGCACCACATACACAACTAAGTGTCCGAGCAATGAAGGCCACATGAAAAGCTAAATAAAATTCTGTCTTTCTCTCTCTCTCTCACTGTCCCTCTCTCTTTAAAAAAAAAAGTGAAATTCATTAATTGGAGTCTCAGCCCTTTGTGTTATAAGAGCGGAAGTAGCAATGAGCAGTCATGCTTTGGAAAGGTTCGGAGGCGCCCACTGTACCTCCTCATTGTGTCTCACAGGCACGTGGAAGGTGGCTGCCTGTTGACACCTTTTTCTAATGCCTTGTTCTAGAAATGAGTTGGGTGGTGAGGAGCATAAACATTTCTGTCCTAATAGGTTCTTCTCTCATCCTTTCATTGGTTGTCAGATCTCTCTTTGAAATTCTCAACTTTATACTGAACCGTGAGAAACTTTTTCAAAATAGGCATGAGTGTTTTCTAGTAGATAATTTTAATGTTGAGAATTAATTCTCTTCCCCGGTCCCAATCTACCTCTTTGAAGTCAGCATGCCTTTTATCTGTAAATATGAAAATAAACATTAATAATGAATGCTTTCTCATCCTCTCTGAGGAGGAAGTCTCATTTACTTCTGAGAAAGAAATCATTATTTTCCAGAGCTAGAGAGACAAGCAGGAACAGAATGGGGACTCAGCTTTTGATGGTCTTGATTCAGACTTTCAAACTTCCTCAAGTGACTCCATCTGCCTTCAATAGCAGCTTCACTGGGTGCTCTTCCTCTGGATGGAGTTTCTCCCCCCGCCATTTTTTATTTCATTATTATTATTATTTTGTGGTTGTGGGTTGGAACCAAGTGGCACTCTATGAGTGAGCTACCTCCCAAGACTTGCTCATTTTTTCTTCTGAGGCAGAGCCTTGTTAAATTGCTGAGGCTTGCCTCTAAACTGGGATTCTTCTTTCTCAGCCTTCCGAGAAGATGGGATTAAACACCTGTGCCCCTGCACCAGTCTAAGTTCTGATCTTTAACGTAAACTACCAAATTCTGCCACAGAATCCTCAGCCCTGAAAAAATAAAATCTGCCACAGAAACATACTGAAGACTCTGTTGGCATTGATAAGAATGGGCCCAGAGTATAGAAACAAAACAGTAATTTTGAATTGGTGGAGAGAAGCTGCAGTGAATCTGCATTAGCTTCACTTTGATATATCACAATATCACCAGGTAGATTTCTAAAAATGGTGGAAGAGGGGAGACAGATGAGAGAATAACCCCTTCCCTGGCCTAAGCCACAAGGCTGGCTCCTGAGAGGCCTGTAGGTAAAGGGAGTAGCTTAACTACAAGGGCACATCTAAGGGCAGTCTGAAAATCATCAGTGCCGACGCAGACTCTCAGGCCTCAGGCCGGGCGAAGTTTCAAATGGTGGCCCCTCAGCTTCCCACCCACCCTTCCGACCCACACCCCATGAACTAACCCATCTTCTATGGGGGGAGCCACTGCACCTCCGTGCTCTGTAACTCTCCTGAGGAACTGCCCATCACCTCTAGTCCCTGAGCCACACACCCTCTTGGACTCATCTCCAGTGGCCTGTCTCTCCAGAGGCACCAACATTATGACTGGTGGCTCCATAAAATGGTCTTATTGAGTCAAACCAATGGCCTGATAAGCACTGAGGTGTTGCTGTAGGAGTCTTCCCCTTCCCCATTATTACCTCAAAAGTCTAAAGGGAGCACTTCATCTTACTAGCTCACACCTCATCTTTTTAATTGGTGCTGATCAGGCCTTTCGGGATTTCTGTCTGAAGGAACCTGTGAGAGTAATGGAGTCTATGCTTTTGTTTCTTCTTTTTTTTTTTTTTAAGAGAGGTGGGGGGACAATGAGACAGAGAGAAGAGAGAGAGAGAGAGAAAGAGAGAATCAATTTTATTTAGTTTTTCATGTGGCTTTCATCGCTCCTACACTTTGTTGTGTGTGTGGTGCTGGGGTTCGAACCTGGGTCCTTGCACATGCCAGGCAAGCACCTCAACCACTGAGCCACCACTCCAGTCCTCCTCAATATGGTTTAATATTCACAAATTCTGGAGATTAGAACATTTTGAGAGCCACCATTCAGCCTACTGTATCCACTGAGGCAGATTTTGGCCTTCTAACTTCCAGAACTATAAGATGATAAATATGTTGTTCTAAGCCACTAAAACTAATTCGTGTCAGCAGCAATAGGAAGCTAATACACAGATCATAGCTCCCGTCACATGGTCTCCTTAAGATGAAGAATCCCTCTTTGTTTTCTCACTTAGTTGCTCTGGGCTATGATGTTGCCCTACGGCCTAGGTTACATGGCATGACACTGCTCTAGTTGGTGGTTCTCCAGAGCCTACTTTTGCCATATCTCAATGAGAATAGCTTTACCCACTCAGACCAACTCTAAGAACCCTCTCTGGGTAAGTGTTTGCACATGGAAAAACAAGATGTCCAGAAGAGAATCTTGTGAAATACTGTAAATGAGAATACTGTGAACTATCTTACTAGCTTGGAGGATGGCCCAGGTGGGACTCTGCTTGACTCAGGGGGAGTGCCAACATCCTTCCCCAAAAACGAAGAGTTTGAACAGCACAGGTCTTAAAAACCCCTCTTAGGGCTGAAGCACACCTATCTAAATGGTACTAAGCAACTGATGGCCAGGCTAAAAGGGAAGGAAGAACTCAGGACCTAGGAATGTCCCTTCCACTCCTTTCCAAATGTTTTAGTGAACTGTTTAACTGGTGACCTTGGGTGTTCAGACGCTGGCAGGTAAGTCTAATTGAGACAGAGTTTTACTTTGATCTTAAATCATTGCCCTTATGTTTCAGCTTTTCTGGTAGCACAGTGAAAATTTCCCCATAGTGTGAGTTCAAAACACAGCTCCCTGACATCTTACTTCAGTATCTTAGATCAGAACTGCTGGGGACAAAACCAATACCAGCGTTATATGGGGGAATGTATCATGCTTTCCAGGTTGACCATGCACTGGGACTTGAACATGACTACTGGAAAGACTGTAGATGGAGATGATTTCAATTTAGTTAGAAGAGATGTGTAAAGGCTATAAGAAAATACAGTCACATGCTCACTGCAGCAAACAGCATGGTGGCAACAGGTATTCTGTACAGAGGGACTCGAGGCTGATAACCTGGTGGGAGGAGAGAGACAGAGTTCCTTGAAGCTGCATTTGTTGAACAAGTATACTTTGTATCTGGACTGTATGCTTCCTTGGGATGGTTTTGGGATGGACGGTGCTAAATCACACTTAAGCCACCACTTAGTACCATACCACTTCTGAGTGGGATAATTAAAAGTGATCTTAATTTTCTCATTTTATTCTTTCCTATCTCTTATAATTTTTCTATAAAATGAAGAATAGTAAGATATCCCCCCTGCCCACCTTTTAGTACTAGGGAACGAACTCAGAAGTGCTTTACCACTGAGCTACATCCATAGCCCTTTTTATTATTTATTTATTTATTTATTTATTTATTTTTTAAGAGAGAAGGACAGTGAGAGAGAGAAAGAAAGAAACAACTTTATTTAGTTTTTCACATGGTCTTCGTTGCTCCAACACTTAGTTGTGTACATGGTGCTGGGGTTTGAACCCGGGTCCATGGGCTTGCCAGGCAAGCACTGAAACCACTGAGCCACCACTCCAGCCCTTATTTTTTATTTTGAGACAAGGTCTCACTAAATTGCTTAGGGCCTCACTTGGTTGCTGAGGCTGGCCTCAAACTTGCAATCCTCTTGCCTCAGCCTCCTGAGTCACTGGGATTACAGGTGTGTGCCACCATGCCCAAAAAGATCTTGTGTTTTTAAAAATATGGTTAGTGTGTATATAGAAAAAAGAATTAGGAATATTTAACAAAATAGAGGCAGTGATCCTCTTTGGGGGACAAGGTTATGACAGACTTCTACTTTCTGTCTTATGCATCTTTGTGGGCTTTTCATTTTAAAGGCAATTTTACATTATATTTGTTATCTTAAAGAGGTTTTGGGGCTGAAGTGGTGACTCAGTGGTTACAGCACTTGCTTGCCATTCACGAGTACTCGGGCCCAAACCCCAGTACTACATATACAATGAAGTGTCTGAGCAATGAAACCACATGAAAAACTAAACAAAAATTGATTCTTTCTCTCTCTGTCCCTCTCTCTTAAAAAAAAAAAAAAAGAGGTTTCGATGACTACTATACACTAAAGGCTTTAAACACACCTTGCTCTTAAAAGTTTCCGTGAGCCATGTATGGAGGCACATGCCTATAATCCCAGCCACTAGGGAGGCTAAGGCAAAGGATCTCAAATTCAAGGTTAGCCTGGGCAAGTGAGGGAGGCCCTAAGCAACTCAGCAAGATCCTGTTTCAAAATAAAAAAAATAAAAAGGGCTGGGGATGTGACTTAGTGGTTAAGTGTCCCAGGTTCAGTCCCAGTACCAAAATAAAATAAAAAATTAAAAGGGCTAAGGATGTGGTTCAGTTGCAGAGTGTTTGCCTAGTATACACAAGGTCCTAGGTTTAATCTCCAGTATCACCATCTCCAAAAAAAAAAAAGCTTCTCTGAAAATATGGGCAGGGTTCTGGTGACTTGAGAATAACCTTTTAAATTGTTCTTAGATTTGTGGGAAAGCTAATGCATAGATACAAACATGATTAGGGTGCGGGTGAGACAAGCAGTGCAAAGCTTCCAGAGAGTTCCCTGGAGGTAAACTGCAGACTCAGCACCACCTAAGGAGCACCTCTCAAGTCCTACATCCCCAACATGGGGAAGGGGCCCAAGGCAGGCAGCGGCGGGGAAAACCTGAGTCAAAGGCTCGCAGGCATTTCTCTTAGCTCTTACTGGGAATGTAGCTCAGTGACAGTGCACCCCTCGTTCCCTCTGTACTCTTGGGGGGGCGGGGGTGATATGATTGGCTCAAGGTTCTATAACTCTAAGCCCAAGTCTCCTGACTCTAAGTTCAAGATTCATTTTTTTTTCTCTTTTTGTGCAGTACTGGGAATTGATCCCAGGGCCTCACATATGCTAGACAAATATTCTCTACCACTGAGCTACATCCCAGCCCTTCCTATTTTGAGAATGACCTAATTAAGTTGCTGAGGCTGGCCTCGAATTTGGGATCCTCTTGCCTCAGCCTCCTGAGTCACTGGGATTATAGGTGTGTGCCACCACACCCAGATAAAGTTCAAGGTTCTTTACTGAACTGCAGCCTATCAGCTGTAGTGTTCCTGTTCATTTTATCTAATTACAACCAAGGACTAATTATTCTTCCTCAGCTGACTAGGAGAAGAGAGAACAGCAGCAGGAGGCTATGTTTACAAAGAACCCATTTAGTTCTATAGCAAAACAATGTACCTTAGCTCTTACCCCACCTGGCTTGATGCCTGCATCGCAAAGGGTTTGTTCCTTCCTGGTAGGGACTGGCAGGGAGCCACCTCCTCCTTAGGTGCTAGCTTTGATGAAGGGGCATTTGCAAAAATGTCCAGGGAGGGTTTCAACTCAGTTTAAGGCTCTGGGAAGGAAGTTTCCCAGCTTTTCCATTTCCCATGTTGGTGCCCACACCTGGCTTTCCACACGTTCCCACAGTGTCAGTCCCTGCTGCCAGCTTTGTGACTGTTCTGCATGGATAGTGCTGTAAATGGATTCAGTTTTGCAGTATGTGAGTCCAGCAGGTGACATACAGGCCACAACCAAGGGTGTCAGTCAGGGTCCGGGTTGAAGTGGATGATTTAGGAGGATATGAGAAGGAGAGGGGTCAGAGGAAGCAAGTTAAGTTTCAAAACAGTCAAGAGATGGGATGGAGTTGTGGCTCAGTGGTTTTAGTGCTTGCCTGGCATGCGTGAGGATGTGGTTTCAAACCCCAGCACCACATACACAATAAAGTGTCAGAGCAATGAAAGCCACATGAGGGCTGGAGCGGTGGCTCAGCGGTTATGGCGCTTGCCTGGCAAGCACGAGGACCCGGGTTCAAACCCCAGCACCACGTACACAACTAAGTGTTGGAGCAACGAAGGCCATGTGAAAAACTAAAGTTGTTTCTCTCTTTCTCTGTCTCTCTCGCTGTCCCTCTCTCTTTAAAAAAAAAATGAGGGCTGGAGCAGTGGCTCAGCAGTTACAGCGCTTGCTTGGCAAGTGTGAGGACGTGAGTTCAAACCCCAGCACCACGTACACAACCAAGTGTCTGAGGAATGAAAGTCTCATGAAAAACTAAATAAAGATTGCTTCTCTCTTTCTCTCTCTCTGTCCCCTATTTCTTTAAAAAAAAAAAATGAAAGCCACATGAAAAACTAAATAAAACTGATTCTGTTTCTCTCGCTCACTGTCCCTCTCTTTAAAAAATATAAAAACAAAAACAAAGCAACAACAACAAAGCAGGCAAGAGGAAAGCAGGATGGCTACGTACAGGTGTACAGTTTGTGCACTGCACAAAGCACCCAGTAGAGGGGATGAGTGAGGCCTGGAACCCACACCCAATTCACAAAACTTCATTCCTAGCAAGGGGTCACATCTGTCTGGAGGACACAAAGATGGTCCTCCTTTGCTCTCAGAGGTCAGAGAGGAATAGCCCAGGAAGGGCATCTGGTCAAAGAGTTGGATACAACCTATGTATACAACAGCACATCTAAGACCTGACCATCAAGCCTAGCAAGGTTAGCATCTTGGATTTTAAGCCCTGCAGGCCTGCAGGCAGAGAAGAGCTTGTGCCTGGGTGTCACTGTAACGGTGACAAGCTGGGACCACAGGGGCTACTGGCTGACAAGCACAGGCTCCTCACAGTCCTAGCCCTACAAGCCAGATTCCACGATCCTCCTCCTCCTTTATTTCTTCTTCGTCAGTGTCAAAGCGATCCAGCTACTGCCCGAGAGCCCACCTCTGCTCCCGAGAGTCCGCTGTTAGGTTAAACATGCCATGGCACAGAGGTAAACAATTAACAGTAAAAACAGCCTCTGCCGAATTGTAAAACTCAAATTAAAATCTTCCTCCGTCAATGGCCTCCTCACTGCTCATCCACCACGTTCCAAACCTGTTTTCTGTTCTCACTGGAGCCTGTAATTACTCTGCCCCCTCACGCTGGCTCACAACCAGCGCCCGTCTTCTCTCTGCAGCCCTTCCCTCCACCTCTGACCTTTGGGCTAGCTGCCTCGCTGTCATCTTCCATTCTGCCTCTTCAGAAACCTGGCCCTGAACATGCCAAGCAACCCCCGAGTCCTGGTGCCCGCCTCCCACTGCTGCTTCTCCAGCGCAGCAAGCTTACAGACAGCCCATTATGAATTCATGGGTCCAACTTGGCCCTCGCCTGTGCCCAACAAGACTCTTATTCATCTCCACACACCCAGGCTCATTTCTCGCTGTGGTTAATTCAGGCCTTCAAGACCTCAACCCCACTGCCATCCCCCTCACCCCTCCTCAGCAGTGGCCTTGGCTCTGATTTAGAGGAAATGAAGATTTTTGAAGATTTTTGTTTGCATGTGTGTGGTTGGTTCTTTTCTTTTTTTTTTTTTTTGTACCAGGGATTGAGCCCAGGGGTGCTTAACCACTGAACCACATCTTTTTTTTTTAATATATTTCTATTTTGAGATAGGGCCTGAGGTTGGCTTTGAACTTGTGACCCTCCTGTCTCAGCCTCCCTAGTCACTGGGATTACAGGTGTGTATTACCATGTCCAACCCAGAAATGAAGGCTTTTTCTTAGCAGGAACCCCAGTCATCTCCCCTGAACTTCACCCTGTAAGTTGAGAAGAAAGAGCCATACCCTGTCCTCTGATCAGTCTGGGAAGAAGAGCAAGCTTCCCTTCACTGCAGTGTTACCTGGTTCCTGGTAGCTCAAAGATCATTTATTTTTGCTACCTTTCTCTCTTGCATCAGACTCTTCCTCAAATACAGCTGTCCTTTGGTATTAGTGAAGGGATTGGTTCCAGGACTCCTCACAGATAGCAAAATGCATTGATGCTCAGATCTCATAAAAGTAGGCATAATATTTACATACAGCCTTTGCAAAACCCTCTTTTATACATTAAATCATCTCCAGGTTGCTTATAATATCTAATACAATGACCACACATCTCTTCATTTGTATGGATTCAGCATAGTACGTGACACATGGCAAATTCAAATTTTGCTTTTTGGAAATTTCTGGAAATTTTTTAAGAATATTTTTTATCTGGGGGAAAGGGAATATGAAGGACATCAAGGTGACCAGAGGGAGGTAGTATGGGGGAATTTAACCTAAGGGGAACCTCTGACTTCCACAAGAAGTCCAATTAACTTGGGTCTTAAGTAAAGTAAAACATGGAACCATGGGGAACCCAAAGGGGGAAACCATGGTCTGACACCAATATTGGCTTGTTCGGTATTACACTTTTGTTCTTGAGTGTATGAGGATGAACCCCTCCTGCTGTAAGACCATGTTTATTGAATAAAAATTAAAAAAGAAAAAAGAATATTTTTGATCTGTGGTTGGTTAAATCTGCAGATGTGGAACCCGCAGGTATTCATGTTCCCTCTGCCATTAAATATGCTTAGATCTCCATTTCTTTTTTTAAGAGAGAGAGAGGGAGGGGAGAGAGAAAGAATCAATTTTGTTTATTTTTTTCATCTAGCCTTTGTTTCTCCGACACTTAGTTTTTATGTGGTGCTGGGGTTTGAACCTGGGTCCTCATGCAAGTCAGGCAAGCACTCTGACCGCTGAGCCACTGCTCCAGCCCCAGACCTCCTTACTATAACAAATCATTCTAAGTTAATACCAAACTTACTCTAACTGAAAGTTGGTTGGATCACCATGGAGAATAATATATAACAATATTATTTTTAAAACACTGTTCATAGCCTTTGATTCTATAATTCCATTTTATGGAATGTTCTGGAGAAATAACCCACAAAAGAAAGTCACTTGTACAATACTATTCAGAACAAAGATATTTACATGTGCAAATGTTGGAAATATTTCAATTGTTCAACAACAGATTTACAGTGAAGTATATCTGGTTTAATATAGTGGAAAATCATATAAGGGAGGAAATATTCTAAGCAACAGATATATGAAGTAGGTTAATAGAGAAATGTGCAGATAAAAGCACATTTTAATACACAAAATATATTTTAAAACCACAACTGGAAAATTTACTGCAAAATTCTGTTATAGTTTTATGTATGTCTGCTGATAAAGAATAATTTTATAATAAAAATGGTATCCTATTACTTCTGATTACCACCTTTCTCTCCTTCCCTGCTGACATTCTCTGGTGACACCCATCACCTCTATTTTCTTTCTACCAATTCCCTTCTTCCCCTGTTATATTCTGGCCTCAATCTCCAGCATTTTACTGAATTGACTCACTACATAATCATCAAGACTTTCTTCTAGTTAGTTCTGGGTCTACTTAAATCACTAGCACTACAGCCCCCTTCTTGGCATGGTCTCCTCCCTTGATGCCATACCATCCTGATTTCCTCATCCTTCCTAACCATGGACAATTCTCAAAGCCTGTTACTTGGGATCTGGTCTTCGACTCTGCACACAAGACCTCTGGGGAGATCCCTGCTAGGCAAGTAACCTACCTCTGTGTTGCTGACCCCACGCCTACAGCTCCACCTCCAGCCTCACCTAGGCTTCTGGGTCTATGTGATCACTCCCCTTGTCCATCCCCATTGTCACGTCTAATTGTATTCTTCACGGCTAAAGCTAAACCCCTCTCCAAAGTATCTCTCTAAGCTTCCTAATTTCCAGTTAATATCACCAATATTGTCCCAAACCCAAATCCAGTTCCACCCTCATTCTGGTCAGGGTGACCAGCTTACAGTCCTTACCACACTTGCTCCCAGGGTCATTCCCTTACTGATGCTGCCCCTGGCCCCATGGAAAGCCCTCTCTGGTGTTCTGTCTGTTCACAGCATACTCATCTTCAGAGCAAGGTCAGGTTCTCCTTCCTTTGTGAAATCTTTCCCAATTACTCCAGTTCACTGTGATTATTTTCCTCTCAAATCCTTTTGGAGTTTATATAGCATAACACCAATGCCACCTAACACACATTTCCTTTTTGCCTGACTCCCTTACTCGGCCATCTACCTGTGTGCTCCCACATCATCCTGCACACCAGTGCCAGCGTGTCTCCCTCTCCTAAGCCTTCCCTGGCTCGCCCAGGCTCAGAAGCCAATTCTCATGCTGGGTTACCAAAGCACCCTTTCCCATTGCTGAGTTCCAATCCCCCTCTATTCAATTCACTCACTGAGTTTCCTAGGGGCAGAGATTAAGCCTTACACAATCAAGCATCAAAGACACTGCTGACACGCAGGACTGTCACATACACCCATTATTCCACACACCCACCTTCACACCACACTACCATCTTCTCATGGACAGTGGCTGAATCTCATTTCTTTTACATCCCATAGAGACTACACTACAACTACAAAACAGAAAAAGGATTTGGCAAATACTTATTGACAGTATACTTAAAGTTAAGGCCTTGTGAAGACAATATGCAAATTTACATGAATAACTTATAAACCTGGAAACTATACTTTCTGGGGAATACAAGTCTTATCAAGTTGTCTCAAAACACTGTATCTTGCTATTTCAGGGTCTGCATAACACATCTCTGCACTTAGCAGTGGTCCTGTCACTTAGGAGTGTTAATAAGATGCCCAAAGTGGAAGCTTTCAGTTGTGAACATTCCCCATCTAAAATCAGAACAAATCAGAGACTAAATCAGCGTCCTTGACAAGTGGCAATGGTCTGTGAGGACGCGGGTGCGGGTGGCTGGCTGCCAAGAGTCTGGTGCTGCAAGAAAGTCTGGCCACACAGTACATCTTACACCATCAGAGATAAGCCTTGGCATGACACTCCTCATAGGGGAAGGGATATTTAATTTCATCCAGTGGTCCAAGACCTGCCTCTTTCACACGGCAATAAGCATGTTAGCCCCAACTATGATCTTGCTGACTCGGAAGCAGCTAAGCTTTAATTTCTTACCAGTCAGGAAAAACCATTACAAGGTGACTAGGATATTTCATAATTATATTACATTATGAGGTGACTGGGCCAACAATGCCCTCAAGATAAGAGGGCTGCTTCTCTCACAATCACACAGTGGTGGGGCTTCTCCAGTCAGACATACCCTATAACTTGTTCACTAATAATTCCAGGCAGCAGGGAGGACATCCGCCCCATCTGGGACAAGTGTTTGGGTAGTCAGAACCATTTGGAAGAGGAGGCAGATCCTGCTTAGCAAACATTTAGTGAAGCATAGGCCGAGCTGTGCGACAGGCCATATGCCTCTCAAATCCAAGTCCCGGATCCCCAGGAGGAGGCCAGAAGCACCACTTTGCCAGTGCTCGGAGTTGGGCAGACTCCACTGCTGGTAGAAGGCAGGTATCAGTCCACTGGACTGGAAGATGAGATGGATGTGTGGAATGATTAATATATATGGCAACAACGGATTTCAGTAACACATCTTTGATGCTTTATTGTATAAGACAGACTCTGCCCTTAAGAAACCCAGCTAACATTCAGAGGCAACGTACAATGTTGGTGTGGATAGGAAAGAAGAGAAAGGAAGACAGTTGCCAGGCCACCCTCCCCTCTGACTGTCAGCAGCTCCAGAGACCTGCCCAGCCCATTCCTGCCCAGGGCCTCTGCCCTGGTAGGCATCTCACAGTCTACATCCCTGAAGGAAAAAGTGATCTCTGAGTTGAGAGCCAAATAGAATGTTGCCCAGGGCAAAGGGAGGAAGGAGGCTGTGGCAGGCCTGGGCGGCTCAGATAGTATGCAGGCACCCAAACACAAGGTGAAGCCTCCAGCTGGCACCTGCTACACTGGAGACCTGGGAATCCACACAATCCGAAAAGACCTGGGAGAAAGGCCACCCAAAACAGCCCTATATTATGGTTTTGATAAATTTAAACAGCAAAAGTTAAGAGACAAAAAAATTTTTTTGGTACCTGGTATTAAATAAATCAAGGGCATTTAACCACTAAGCCATATCACCAGCTCTTTTTTTATTTTTTATTGTGAGACAGGGTCTTTCTAAGTGGCTTAGGGTCCCTGACTTTGAACTTGCAATTCTCTTGCCTCAGCCTCCCAAGTTGCTGGGACACATATCCAAGCAAACATTTTTTGGGCAAGAAGAAATTAAGAGATTGCCCAAAGAGAAGTATTTATCAATAATCATTATGATAGTGAAACAAAATAATAATTTCAAACTAAATACTTTGTGATTTTCTTACAGATTACTACATGGAATCTGTATGTCCCTGGTTTAATAAGTAATAAAGTTCTAGTTGCTTAATGCAAAGCTCAGAAAACACTGAAAAGCATTAAGAAAAACCATTCACTTCTGATCCATTACTCAGTGACAGTCATTCATTATTGTGCGTAAACTCTTCTAGAATCTTTCTTTTTTTTTTTTTTTTTAAAGAGAGAGGGAGGGACAGTGAGAGAGAGAGAAAGAAAGAAACAATTTTATTTAGTTTTTCATGTGGCTTTCGGTGCTCTGACACTTCGTTGTGTACATGGTGCTGGAGTGGGAACCCGTGTCCTCACACATGCCAGGCAAGTGCTGTAACTGCTGAACCACTGCTCCAGTCTCTCATATTTTCTTTATAAAAATGGTTTCATGGGCTGGAGCGGTGGCTCAGTGGTTACGGCACTTGCCTGGCATGCGCAAGTACACGGATTCAAACCCCAGCACCAAGCACACAATAAAGTGTCTGAGCACTGAAAGCCACATGAAAAACTAAATAAAATTGATTCTTCTTTTCTCTCTCTCTCCCTGTCCCTCTCTCTTTAAAAAAAAAAATGGTTTCATTCTCAGTTCTTGCTTTATTGATTATATAAAAAGTTCTGATATCAACAAATATTCTTCTATAAATGGTTGGGGTTTTTTCCTCTTTTGTACCAGGGATTGAACACAGGGGCGTTTAACCACTGAGTCACATACCCAACCCTTTTCAATTTTTATTTTTATTTTATTTTTATTTTCATTAAAGAGTGAGGGACAGTGAGAGAGAGAACGGGAGGAATAATTTTTTAATTTAGTTTTTCATGCAGTGTTCATTACTCTGACACTTTGTTGTGTACGTGTTGCTGGGGTTTGAACTCACGTACTCACGCATGCTAGGCAAGCACCGTAACCACCAAGCCGCTGCTCCAGCCCCTTCAATTTTCATTTTGAGATAGGGTCTCACTAAGTTGCTTAAGGCCTTGCTAAATTGCTAAAGCTGCCTCGAACTTGCAATCTTCCTGCCTCAGCCTCACAAGTTGCTGGGATTACAGGCGTGCACCACCATGCCTGGCATCTATCAATGCTTTTAATGCCTGTGCAGTGTTTTATTTGCATGAATATGACCAATCCCCAGATGCTGACCCTTCTGATTATTTTAAATATTTTGTACATACAAATATTTTTAAATATACCTCAGATTTTCTAAATAACCCTAGAATAGCAATTTCTGCTCTAATAATATGTGCCCTTTAAAGGCTTCTGAAATGTAGTCAAAACTATTGGGCAGATTTAAAGCCATGCTTCTTGTTTAGTTTAAACACATTGCATAGTAGTATGTATCTTCTATATGTAGGAAACAGTTTGGGGAAAATTATTTTGCATGGAGTCAAAACATTTCAAATAGGCCAAGTCCTTATTTGCTTGAGGCAAATGGAACACCCAGAGCTCAAAATAGTGATGTTTTGATAAAAAGTTGGGTAACAGGGGCTTGAGTGGTGGCTCAGCGGATACGGTGCTTGCCTGGCATGTGCAAGTACACGGGTTCAAACCCCAGTACCCACATACACAACTAAGTGTCAGAGCAACAAAAGCCATGTGAAAACCTCAATAAAAATTGATTCTCTCTGTCTCTCTCTCTCTCACTGTCCTTCTCTCTTTTAAAAAAATAGAGTATCTTAATATTTAATACTTTAGAGGTTGGGGATTTAGCTTAATGGCAGAGCGCTTGCCTAGCACGCGCAAGGCCCCGAGTTCAGTCCTCAGCCCTAAAAAAAAAACCAAAAAAACAAAAAAACAACTTAATACTTAAAAAAAAAAAGTTGGGTAACAACATCCACCCATCCTAGCAAAATTAGTAGGGCTTGGTGCTAGTGGAAACAAGATCCAGCGCCTGGACCAGGGTTGGCCAGCCAAATGTACATAGAGGAAAGACCATCCTTAGCCAAAGGATGCCTCACCAACCTTGGCCAACTGTCACACAAATTTGTACTCTTGGCCAAAGAGGAGGTGATGGAATGTGAATTACTCAGCAAAACCCATCCTAACCACTGGGTAAGCACCCAAAGCACATGTCCAAATGATAGGTAGGTGTGTCATCTTGCTATAATCGACAGGACATCTGGCTAGAAAATACAAATGGTCAGCTCATGACAAATTTAAAGTTCAACATTACTTAATGATCTCATCATAGTTTACCAGTAATTCCTAACAAGCAGTTAATAAGTCACTATGTGAAAAGTGTGCTGTAGCGACAGGTCTGCTCTAGACCATAGCTACCATAACACAGAGCACCAGCACCCGGGAGGTTCCCTGAAAGGTCGAGCCCTCTTGATGTTAAGAGACACAGATTTTTCATAAAGGTTATTCTGTCCAGATGCAATTGGTCAGTAGTTGAAAACAAATTAGCTTATTAGAAAGATAATATGCTTCAACTGGTCAAGAGGAAGGGCTATTCTCAAAAATGGAATGAAAAGCCTAGGAAAAGCGGTGAGATAGGTGGTCCACAAGCTATCCTAGCCTGCCAGGGAATGGCCACGTTGGAGGGCCCTACCCTCACTTAAGAGCTTGGTTTGGGGGCTGGAGCTGTGGCTCAGTGGTTGAAGGGCTTGCCTGGAATGTGTGAGGACCTGAGTTCAAACCCCAGCACCACATACACAACTAAGTATCAGAGAAACAAAGGCCAGATGAAAAAATAAAATGAAGTTGATTCTTTCTCTCTCACTTCATTCTCTCTCTCTTCAAAAACAAACAAACAAACAAACAAAAAAAAAAACATGGCTTGGTGGAAACTGGTGGCTTGGTCTACCAGAGGAAGCAATCTAACTCTGTGGGCCTCACTGCCAAAGGATCCAAGTAAAGGCAATTGCTTATTTTGTTACCAAAACGTAGTTACTGAACAACAGCCACAACACACCCTATTTGTCTTCACTAAATTACAAAGGCATGCATGTGTCTTATAACAAGTCAAACACTGAAGTGTGTACAAGGAAAAATTCCCCTTGGAATCTCCTTTTCCCTCCCCCACACAGAAATCCCACCTCCCAGGGGCAAACGCTTGCATTTATTTTTTCAGTCCACAGATGCCTATACATGGCATTCTCTTCCCTAATGAAAAGGACCTACAAATTCCCCACCTGAGCAGCCTGCCTGGCTCTTCAGTTACTCACTAGGGTCTGTCTTCAGTCCTCTAGTTGCTTCCATCCAAAATGCTCCCTTCTCCTCTCCTCACTTGCAAGGACAAGGAGGATTTCCTCCTGAGACAGGCGCTCCTTTCCCAGCCCTCCGCATCTCAGGGGTACAGAAGCGGATCTGAGCAAAGTCACAGATTCAAGCTCCACCTCTAATGGTAGAGAAAGTGAGGGAAAGCCGCCTGAGCTTTCCTTACCAGCAGGTGCTCAGCAGGTTTTCCATTTCAAATTAAGATCACTCCCCAGACTGGCCTCCCCAGCTGGAGGACAACGGCCCCCTAGTCTATGACACACAAACACGCCAAGTCTGTGTTCTGCTACAGGCAACTGCGTGTGTCCCTCACTTCTTTCAGATAACCAGGTCAGCTGAATACATGGAAATAAAGGGGCATTTCATATACACTCTGCTCCTATTTGGTAGTTAGAAATAATACTCCAAATGCCAGGTCTTCACAGGACAAATCTCTTTGTGTATGTCAAACACACCGAGAGAACTCCAGAGGGATGGAGGCTACTGAATTGAGGGTCCAGGATGCAGTTAAGTCAAAATAAAATTTGAAAGCATTATTTTTACAAATTTTTAAGCCTTTGGTAAATATGAAACAATTCTTTTTTCTTAAGAGAAAAGGACAGTGAGAGAGAGAATCAATTTTATTTAGTTTTTCATGTGGCTTTTGTTGCTCTGACACTTCATTGTGTACGTAGTGCTGGGGTTTGAACTCTTGTCCTAGCCAGGCAAGTGCTGCAACCACTGAGCCACCACTCCAGCCCCCAATAACTATCTCTTATTAAATGGGTACTCTATATAGTTGCATTCATCTGTTCCTCCAAACAACCCTGTAAAACAGATGGGCATTATTCCAGGCTTACAGATAAGGAAACTGGCACTCAGAGGTTATATAACCTGCCCAATGTCACACAACCAGTAAGTGGCAGGTGGGGATTTGAACTCAGATCTGTCAGCTCCAAAGGCCAGACTGTCTCACTTCCGCAAGAATAGGCTTAGAAGTCCCTAGGGCTCCCAAGAACTGCAAAAGATCACATTTGAGAGCTGGGAGAGACTCCTGAAGGCAGTCACGGTGCTTGTTCCTCCTGTCAGACATACGGCCACCTCTACCTTGCCTTCTGGAATGCCGCAGCCTCAGATAAGAAGTTGAGACTTCAAACACCCAACTTTGCATTTGTTTTCTGTTAGTTGGTACAAATTTTAAAAAGAAAAAACCTTTCTGAGGTTGGAATATGTGAGGGAAAATGATTATTTTTAAGGCGGCAAGAATAAATATTTAATTAGACAGTATGACACTAACTTTTGCATGGCTTTGCAACATCTAAGACAATAAAACAAGCCCTTGACTACACAGCTAATTACAGACTACTAAATTATTTTTATTAAAACCCTGTGGACTATTAAATATGAGATGAAGCAACATGGTGTTATAGAATAGCTCTAGTCTAGAAATTTGGGTTCTAATTCTGACTCAGACACTAATAACCACCGACAATCAGCATGGTGTACAAAGTTGGCAAGGTGTCTTTACCTACTTTCTACATTAGTTTGGTGACCTCAGGACAAGTCACTTAACTCTTGATGTCTCATGTCAAAATCTGGAAATAAGAACATTAAGCTATACCATCTGAGGTTCCCTCCTTATATATCTAACATCCTAAGTGAGAGGACATGTACCTTAGGATCCTTACAGATGTGTCTTTTAATGATTCGGGACAGATGTATTCTGATCAGAAAAACTATATTTTCTATTCAGCTCCTGAAAAATATTACTTGGCTAAATTCAGGTATAGCTCATAAGATGTTTGCTGCCAGCTCGTTGCTCAGTACCGGATTAAGGCCCTGGGTGGGATTCCCATATGGGAACTTGCTTCTGTTCAATAGCCACTACCAAGTCTAATTCTAGCAGATCATCTTACAAATACAACCCCACCAAGTGGGCTGGCTAGGAGGAAGGACTCGAGGACCCTGCCTTCACCATGCATTACTCTCAGGAAGGTGGGTCAGTAAGAGAAACACACAGGAAGATTCTAAACACCATTCTCTCAGACACTCAATCACTCCTTCAAGTTTTGCTACTTCTGGCTGTTTTGGTGTCTCAGAAATTAGAATGCACCTTGGATCAACATCTATTTTGATCTGGTAGCTTTATTTTTACCTAAAAGTTGTTATAAATTTCTGGTGTGTCTAAGCATCAAGGTAATACAGTCCTACAAAACCATAACACCCAGTACACAGATTTAGCTCTAACTTGGTTCAAATCATGTCCCTCTCCTTGATTCTGACAATTACCTTTAGTAACAGTGAAACAGGCAATGTACAAGAGAGGAGTTATTCCTGTTTCCTAACATAAGTAGTTTAAAAGGCAATCCATCATTATCTCATAAAACACAGGTATGGATTTCAAAGGCAAATTAACCCATATAAAAAGGATTCTGATCCTCTGAAAATGAACCATCCCACAGCAAACCAGAAAAGGAACATTTAATGCACACCCTCCTGATCTATGTAGCCTTGACACATTTTCTTGCTTAATTCACAACCCTCCACCCCAGTAATATCACTGATTCCCAAAATACACTCAGCCCAGGAGAAGCAGCTCTCCAGCACAGCTGTCTTCTCTTGCCCTCCTCGGGTATTTCGGTGAGCTATGTGACACAGAGAGGACCACAAGAAGGAATGTAACTCTCAGGCCCCACAGCTCCCATCGCGCTATAGGCAGGTGCATCCCGCCAAACCCCAGACTGGCATTCAAAACAGAAGAAACTGCACTGTTGGATGGGGGCTGTAGTTCTCCTGAACTTCATCTCTATGTTTAAAACTAGGGCAACAGCCGCCTTTGCTTCTGTAAACTAATCTGATGGGCATGGGGGCAGGGAGTGGCTCTGAGGAGGCTGCCAATCGGCCATGATTGAGCAAAGTCAAGGAGTGAAATTGTTATTTCTCATTGTTTGCAACCCCAGAAACTCCAAATGTGGCTCCTTCACTGTGATTTTCAGAAGTGGACCACCCACTCCTTTACAGCCTGGAGTAGAAAAACCAAAGCCTCTTGCAAAGTAGAACTGGCTTATATTTACATGTATTTTCTAACAGTACTCTGAAATCTGGAAGGAAAAAAGGAATCAAAGGAAGTTGACAATGAGGTACACACAGTAGTTAGGAGCCCTCAAGTTGAGACATGTCTATTAAGAGTTCCTGGCTGTGAGCACTAACTCTGACTTCAGCTCAGCTTCTGGAAAAAGAAAACAGTTTGGGATCCTCCTCTGTTCCAAGATCAGGGGACTGTAAGATGGCCAGGTGGATGGATAGCAAACATAACCCAGAATTGTCCAAATTAGCAAGAACCCCCTCAGGTGACATCTTCCACCAAGGCATAGCTGTAGGAGGCAGGGATACAGGCGACAGACCTACACCACGGAGAAACCTCACTTCTCCCTCCTGAGCATTCCGCTCATGCTGTCAAAACTCACTATTATCCAGTTGGTTACTTCATTGAATTTACAAGTACCAGAAATCAATTCCTGCCAATTCCCCTTGTACAAACAGTAAACACTTGCTATAGAGAATATCAGGACTGTTTTCAAATCTCACATTACACCAATGTTATAATGCGTTTTTATTTTTTAAAGGCATTTTTGAAGAGTACTGCAACATGGTTATTCACAACGACGCACCGGAAGCGCAGGAACTTGAGCTCCCAAAGGCAACCTCTTTTCCCCTCTCTTTACCACCTCTACTCTCCAGTACAGTGCGGCCAGGGCAGTCGCCCAACCCTCTAGAAGGCCACCATGCTTATGATCATGATGGGGCTGAACCCTGCTCAGCGAAACCTATTCTGAAAGCCGCAAGGCTCCTGGACACAGAACTGTCCCCATCTGCTTCCCCAAAACAGCCAGGGCAGCAGCGTGCGGGCAGAACCCTGGGGTCCCAAGGTTTGGACAAGCAGAATGTCCCCCTCCCCCAAGTGCTCTCTCCCCTGTCCCTCTTTCTCGGGCACATGTATCACTGGGGGAAACCAGAGAGGCCAGAAGATGTTTGGCCCGGGAGTAAGGAGAACGGAGAAGGGGTAAGGACGGATAGCAGGCAGTGTTTTGGGGAAATATCAGGTCAGGGCAAAGGTGCGGCAGCGCCACGGCAGGGGGTAAGGACCCCGAGGTGGGCTCGACACAGGGGAGGAGGAGTGGCTGGGGGAGGCCTGGCCGTCGAGGCCGCAGGGAGCCCCGAGGGCGGGAGGCCGGCGGGGCAGATGCGGCTGGGGGTGGGGGCGGCGGGGATGGGGAGCCCGGTTCCCCTCCCCCAGCCCGGTCCGGGCCTCCCGCTGACTCAGCCCCACGGCGTCCGTCGCCTCGGCCCGAACTCACAGTGCGCGAGGCGGCTCCGGCGGAGGCGACTGGGGAGGGGACGGGCGGCGGGGACGCTGCGGCTGAAGCTGCGGCTCGGGCCGGCGGCTCCGGGGCGGAGGGTCCTAGCAGAGGCCGCCGCGGTCTCCGGCTTCAACGCACAGAGACTGCGGGGGAAGAGAGCATTGCGCAGGCGCGATGCGGCCGCCGCTGTCAGTCCGAGTGGGGCGGAGCCAGCGCACCCGCCGTCTCCAAGGCAACCGGGTGGCGAGCGGAGCACAGCCCCTACCTCCACCTCGTCCTAGCAACTGCGGCGGGAGGTGCGGGCGACGAGCACAGTCCCTCTCGATCGCCATGGCAACGAGAAGAAGAAGCGGCCTCGTAAACGCACGGCGGTACCGAGGGAACGCTCTTACCTTGTCACCACGGCAACTGGGAACAGCCCCTTCCTTTTTCCCTAGCAACAGGGTAACAATTCTTCCACCCTGTCTAGTCACAGAAGCAGCAGGCGTTTACACCTGCTTCTGGAGCAATCGGATGACAGGTTCTTCTCTCTTACGGCTTCTGCAAAGGCAAAGAGACTATTTCCTCTCCTTCAGGGACGTGGAAGAGCGGAGTCCGCGTTTGACAGCCTTTCTTGGTTTGTGGCTTCCAGTCACAGCTTGTTACTCTGATACCCAAATGCAGTTTTCTGCATTTTCCTACGAGGAAGTCTGGGCCTTTATGCTTAAATCGAGCTGACAAAATCGTCCCTGCTCATATCACACGAGTTTTTACCAACAGCATTGTCCTTCGCTCAATGCATCTGTAAACCACTCTTGTTTATTACTCTGGCCCACTGTCTGATGTAGATTCCGCTTCTCCATCACTAGCTCCTCCTTTGATCTGCCGGTTCCGATTTCCCTATTCCCAAATCTTCTTTCTCCATCCCTCCTCTTCCTTCTCTTCCTCTGTTCTTCTCTCCCCAGGGCCTTCTGAGTTCATTATCTTAGTTCTCTTGGTGCAGATGGCTCCTCACTCTAAGGCCTCAGCCCTGACTCCCACAGATTTCTGGAGGTCACCTCTGTACCCACCCTGTACATACTTCCTTTATTATACACAACTTACAGTATTGTCCTTTGTTTACACGTCTGTCTCCCCAGTCAGACTGTCCCTGGTAGGCGGGAATTCTCTTACTCATCCAGCCCCTCAGCATCTAGAACAGAATGTGACACATAGTAGAGTTCCAAAAAATGTTTATATAACTGAAGCAAGTGAAGACAAAGATTTCCATTCCTTCTCACTCTTCCTGCCTAACCGCCCAGACTCTCAGTCAACCTTTTCCTTATTATCTATGTACTTATTTTGTCTTTAAGTGCTGCTGCTACTATTATAACTTTTTTACCCCCTTAGTTCTCAAATCTTTTTTTTTCTTCTTAGCTCTCAATCTCAGTGTCAAAGCCCTAGTCACCTATTAATCAAGATTGGCATTCTCGGACTGGAGTCGTGGCTCTGCAGTTATAAGCACTTGCCTGGCATGAGCGAGTACATGGGTTCAAAACCTAGCACCATGTACACAACTAAGTGTCAAGCAATGAAAGCCACACGAAAAACTAAATAAAATTTGATTCTGTCTCTCTCACTTAAAAAAAAAAAAAGACTGGCATTCTTGGGCTGGAGCAGTGGTTCAGTGGTTGCTGTGCTTGCCTGGATATGCGAGGATGTGGGTTTGAACCCCAGCACCATGTACACAATGAAGTGTCGGGGAAATGATGGCTACATGGAAGACTAAATAAAAATTGATTCTCTCTCTCTCCTCTCTCTCTCTCTCTCCCCTTGTCCCTCTCCCTCTTAAAACAAAAAACAAAAATATGGGCATTTTTAAAAAAAGAGAATCAATTTTTTATTTAGTTTTTCATGTGGCTTTCATTGCTGGGACACTTCCTTGTGTACATGGTGCTGGGGTTCGAACCTGCGTCCTTGTGCATGAAGATTGGCATTCTTGATTTCACAAATCCTTCCATCTACACTGTCCCCAAATGTTTCCAGTAAAGTAGATTTCCTCACTGGGTAGTGACGTCCTCTGTCACCCCTGTCACCCTCTCTAATCAATGTAAGCTCTTCACACCTTACCTTTCTATTATCCCCTAACCCAGCCCTCTTCAAACCCTCTTGGTGAACATCACTGGATTTGGCTGGGCTTGTTGACACGCCAGAGATACTACATTCTCTTTGAGTGACTCAAAAGCAAGAACTCACAGCCTAGTACTCTCTTTTCAGTCTCCCTGTCTAGCTCCCACAACTTGTACCTCAGGACCATTGGTGCCAAAGCTCTCCAAAAGAGTCCATTTTCTCCAGGAAAAAAGAGGATACACATTAGTGAGTAAGAAAAGAGGGACATGGCACGTACTGAATTAATGCCCTCTCCTCCCATCTAAGGCAATTCTCTGGAGAAGGTTCTAGTTGACAATAATGCCCAAGATAAATCCATGGTTAGGAGAGTAAAAACCCAGACTATACTTGTTCCTAGGCAGAGTTTGAAAAGCGAAACTGTTCCTAAATGCACCTACAAGGTATCTGAAAGCCCTAAAGAAAGACTAGGGAGAAATTTCAGACTCAGATTATTTTACTTCCTTCCCCTTTCTGAAGTTCCAGCTCAGCTCCATGGTTGCAGATGTAGAACTGGGGGGCATAGACTTCCCTGGGTAATCCAGAGAAGAGACAATGATCCTTTTTGCACTGCTCCTTCATCACAAGTGGAGTGGAGGACCATTCTATAAATGATTCCTATATAGGGTTGGAGCTGTGGCTCAGCGGTTGTGGTGCTTGCCTGGCATGCATGAGGATGCAGGCTTGAACCCCAGCACCACATACACAACAAAGTGTTGGAGCAACAAAGGCCACATGAAAAACTAAATAAAATTTATTTTCTCTTTCTCTCTCTCACTGTCCCTCTCTCTCTTAAAAAAGAATTCCTATATATCATCACCTAGACTCTCCACATGTTAACCTTTTAAGTTGTGCTAATTATCTATTTCTACAAAGTGAATCACTCAAACTTATTGGTATAAAATAATAACCATTTCATTATCTTTATTTCTGTGGGATGGGGGTTCAGGAAGAGCTCAGTTGGTTGGTTCTGGCTCATGGTGGCTGGAACTTAAATATCAGGGGCTAGATGTACAATTCTCTTTCACCATGTTTTCTTAGAGCTAGGTTTGAAATTTCTCACCATGTAGTGACTTCAGTAAAATTGCACTGTTTACATGGTAACTGAAGGGTTCAAGTTGAATATTTCATTGTACAATAGAGAAGTTACATTCCTTTTTATAACCTAGCCTCAGAATCATACAACTTATTCATTGAAAAGAAATTAGTGGCCTTCCCAATGACAAAAGGAAGGAATAAAGATCCCAACTCTCAATGGGATATAATAAGTCACATAAGGACACAGCAAGTCTCAAAGTCACACAATAAGTTGTGAATGGGTATACTATCAAAGCTGATATTTTTGAAAATATAATTTAATGCACCCCACTCTCTGATCACAGTTTACAACCCACTCAAGGCAAAATATACTCTTCTCCTCCAAGGTCTTCCAATCTCATTCCATGACAGCATTGACTCAAAGACAGGATCTTGTCATTTGAATCAGGTCCCAGTGTGGATATGGCTCCTCAGGTATAGGGTCTTAGGTACAACTTCTGAGTACCAATATCACTCCTCTGATCTGAAGACCTATAAGGTCAGGAGATGCATTATCTGCCTCATATATCCAACATACAATAGCAGCCCAAATGTAGGACAATTGTTATGGACATTCTAAACTCAAAAGGGGGGCGGGGGAAGGTATATACAGCAGTTCCCGGTTCATTGTAACTGAAATCTGGCCAGATACATGATTCCAGGACCATGATCCAGGTTCAGTTCTTTTTTTTTTTTTTTTTTTTAATAAAGAGAGAGGGACAGTGGGAGAGATAGAGAAAGAGAGAAACAACTTTATTTAGTTTTTCACATGGCCTTAGTTGCTCCAACACTCAGTTGTGTACGTGGTGCTGGGGTTTGAACCCGGGTCCTCATGCTTGCCAGGCAAGCGCCGAAACCGCTGAGCCACCGCTCCAGCCCCAGGTTCAGTTCTATTCCCATTTTTTATACCAATATGGATATGGAGCTTTCCCCAATGGGTTGCAATTCTTTCCTAGGATTGATTGATTTTTATTTATTTATTTATTTTAAAGAGGGAGGGACAGAGAGAGAGAGAAAGAGAGGGAATAAATTTTTATTTTTATTTTTTTCATGTGGCTTCCTTCATTGCTCTGAAACGTCATTGTGTGTGTGGTGCTGGGGTTTAAACCCATGTCCTCACGCATGCCAGGCAAGCCCTGTAACTGCTGAGCCACTGCTACAGCCCAGGATTACATATTTTGATGTTTGAAATGTCACAGAATTGGCCAGTGGAAGAAACTTTAAGCTGTCCTTTGTCCTTTGGACTTGTCCCCATTATTCTTTGAGCACTTCCTTGCTTCTGGCACAAGATGTTCCAGGCTCATTCTGCACCTCCCTTGCTCCAGTCCTGTAGTCAGCCACTTCTCCAAGGAGCCATAGATCCTCCTAACCTTGTTTATTCCCTCAAATCTTTCATTGTCATAAAATATACTTAAAATAAAATTTACTATCTTAACCATTTTAAAGTATACAATTCAGTGGTGTAAAATACATTCATATTTTGTTCATCCAATGCCATTGTGACCGTCAGCTTTCTGTTACTGTGACAATATACCAGTGAAAAATAACTTAAAGGAGAAAAAACTTATTTGGGTTTATGGTTTCAGAGATTTCAGTTCATGATCAGCTATGTTGCTTATGGGACCATGATGAGGCATAATGTCACCGAGAGGCATGAATGATGGAACAAAATTACTCACCTCATGGTAGCCAGGAAGGAGAGAGACAGAAAGATGGGGCAGGGACAAGATATATCCTTTTAGGGCATGCTCCTAATGATCTACTTCCAACTATGTCCCACCTCCTAGTTTCGACCACCTCCCGGTTGTCAACCAATACAAGTCCATTAGTGGATTCACCCACTGATGAAGTCAGTCTTCATGACCCAAGCACTTCCCCAAAGCCCCATCGCTGAACATTGCTGCACTGGGGACCAAGACTTTAACACATGAGTCTTTGGGGAATATTCCAGACCCAAACCATAACAACTACCATCCATTTCCAGAACTCTTTTATCATGTAAAACTGAAACTCTTTCCCTGTCAAATAATAACTCCCCATTCCTTCCTCCCTCAGCCCTGGCAACCACCATTCTATTGTCTGTCTCTATGATTTTGACTACTGTAAGTATCTCATATATACATATATATGGAGTCATATAGCATTTATCTTTTTGTGATCAGCTTATTTCACTTAATATAGTGTCCTCAAGTTTCATCTATGTTGTAGCATATATCAGAATTTCCTTCCTTTTTTTTAAAGAGAGAAAACAAGAGAATTTCAATTTTTATTTAGTGTTTCATGTGGCTTTTGTTGCTCCGACACTTTGTTGTGTACATGGTGCTGGGGTTTGAACCCCTGTTCCTATGCATGCTAGGCAAGCACCTTAACCGCTGAGCCACCACTCCAGCCCCAATTTCCTTCCTTTTTAAGGCCAAATAATACAGTCCATTATCTTTTTGTACCACATTTTGCTTACTTATTTATTCATCCATAAATGGATATTTGGTTGCTTCTACCTTTTAATTAGTGTGCTATATGCTGTTATGAACATCAGTTTTATATTTCTTGGGGTATCTATTCAGAAGTGAAACTGCTAGAACATATGGCAACTCTATGTTTAATTTTTTGAGGAACCGCCATGCTGTTTCCATAGTCCCTATATCAGTTCACATTCCCACTGACAGTGTGCAAGGGTTCCATTTTCTCCAAATACTCACCATTTGTTATTTTCTGTTTTTTCATAGTAGCTGTTATAATTGGCATGAGCTGGTATTTCATTATAGTTCTGGTTTGCATTGCCCTGGTGATCATGATGTTGAGCACCTTTTCATGTGCCATTCATGTATCTTTGAAGAAATGCCTGTTCAAGTTTGTTTCCCCATTTTTGAATTGGGTGCTTCTGTTGTTGAGTTTTCGGAGATCTCTACATATTCCAGATATTAATCTCTTATCATGTGTATGATTTGCAAATCTTTTTTACCATTCCATGGGCTGCTTTTTTACTCTGTTGATCCTGTTTTTAGATGTACCAAAGTTTCACAAAGTCTGGTTTGTCCAATTTTTCTTTTGTTGTCTATGTCTTTTTTGACAAGCTCCTGACTTTTTGACATTCCTTTCTCCATTCTTCCTTGTTCCATAAATCTGCTTGATGGTTCCCAGGGTTCCCATTTCACTTTCCTTTCTCTATTATATGTGTTCTCTGCGTGGCCTCATGTATTCAATCACTTCTGACTCTGCATCTCCATCCAGATTGGTTCTCCTAATGCTCAGACCTCTGATGTCCATTGTCTTCCAGATGCTTTAGTCCTCTGTTCCATAGTCACCTCAAACTCAGTGTGCTTAAATTATTTACCCTTCCTCTTCAAACCAACCCTTTGTATGTTGGCTATTATTAATTGTGTCACTCTCGAAACAAAACAAAACAAAACAGTGAAACATTGGGGCGTGATCCTAAACCATGTCTTCTCCCCAACTCCCAGGACAGTTTTTTTTTAAAAGAGAGAGAGAGAGAGAGAATTAATTTTACTTAGTTTTTCATGTGGCTTTCATTGCTCCAACACATTGTTGTGTACATGGTGCTGGGGTTTGAACCTGTGACCTTGAACATGCCCGGCAAGTGCCGCAACCGCTGAGCTACTGCTCCAGCCCCCAGGACAGTTTTTTATTACTATCAATTCTACTTCTTAAATGACTCTCCAATTTGTTCACTTCTTCATCTCCACATGCTCCGACCCCCCACCTCGATCCTTTTGACTTGGCCTCCCGGCCTGCTAGTGCGAGGGGGGCTTCCCTTCCACCCCCGCCACATACCACGCATACCACATCCACCACTAATCCATTTACACCTGTCTCAGCTCCACCTTGCTCTGCCTCAGCTCCACCCTCCTCTCTTGAATCAGGACCTCCCTTTCCTACAAGTTCCCCCCCTTCGAGGGCCTGGAGTTAACCCTAGAAGCCTAAGACCCAGTAATCTCTGGCAAACAGACGTCACCCATTATCCCGCCTTTGGAAGATTTAAATTCATTTTCATGTCTGTGGATACCTTCTCCCATGCTTGCTGGGCCTCTGCACATACTGGTGAAAAGGCCAAGCATGCCATCAACCACTTTCTTCAATGCTTCGCTACCCTAGGTCTACCAGATCAAATAAAAACCGATAACGGGCCTTGCTTTATTAGTCAATCCCTAATTAACTTCTTCCAAAAGTGGAACATTACCCACACCACGGGAATTCCACATAATCCTAAGGGTCAAGCCATAATCGAAAGGCATAATAACACCCTTAAGTCTCAATTAATAAAACAAAAAAGGGGAACACTCCCCCCTCACGATCAGTTAAAAATGGCCCTGTTTACACTAAATATTTTAAATTTTTCCAAAGGAGACCACTTCTCTCCTTTTCAAAAACATTGGACCACCAGCACGCCATACCTCACTCTCAAGGTCAGATGGAGAGACCCCCTCACAGGGATATGGAGAGGCCCTGACCCACTGATCACTACAGGGCGAGTATTTGGCTGTGTATTTCCAACGGATGAGCCCAAGCCAATTTAGGTCCTGGCCAGGGATCTCAAGCATTGCCAGTATTAATGAACACCCAGGGGACTCAAACTCCCCTGAGGAGCCTTCCCCTTCTGATCTCTTCCAGGAACCATAATAATCCACCCAACTCTGATGCTCCTGCTGGGGAGATGCACTCGACATAGACTGGCTTTGGGAACAGATGCCCACCAGCACTCTGGAATCTGGAATCGGACCGACTCCCTTGCTGCAGCGGCAGCGGCTCTCCAAAAACACTGGTCTTATGTCAGCCAATCGGGGACTCCCTTGCTGCAGTGGCTCTCCAAAGACACTCGTCTTATGCCAGCCAGTCAGGGACTACCCGGGACGAAACAAACTTTTCTCTCTAACTTTCCTGCTCTTGACAGCTTGTAAACGTCCAAGTACAATGCTAACTCTATTGCCCTTTTGGCCGATGATGGGTTTTTCCATAGAGACCGTTGGCTGTGCGGGTATCCAGAGACGGGTAACCTTCCCCCCAAAAAGCAGGGGAATAACCTAAGACAGGAGCCCCACCCTGGTCTCTGGCCAATCTATTGGCCTTCAAACAAAAGAAAAAAGGGGAATTGTAGGGCTCTATGCAAGAGAAAAATCACCATATCGGACTCCATAATACTTCTCTCTCCTCCCCCTTCACATTTCCCGCGCTCTGAGCAAGGCGAGCTATGCGCCTGCGCTGGAGTGCTGCCTTCTCTCTTTCTCTTCGCATCTTCCCCGTCGATGATAGATGACACCACTGGCATGATAGTCCCTCATTGGCTGAAATAAGCAAGCTTACCTCTTCGCTATTGGTCCCTTAGTAGCCTGCTCTTGCTATATCTACAGATGTGCGGGAAGAATAAAGGATAATTTCAAGCCGCCACCCACGTGTGTCTGAGTTTCTTCCCCGGCCACCGTTCGTTCTGTTTGGCCCCATCCGAGCGGGACGGCCCAGCTAACTCGGGTCGCCTTGCCTACTGTCTGCTCCTGAGCGCTTCGGGGAGCAACATCCTTCACCTTGACCATCTCTGACTGGTACTGTATTGAAGAGCCTCCAACCTGCTCTCTCTGCCTCCAGTGTTTCTACCTCTGATCCAATCTCAACACTAGTGTCAAAGGCTCTTTCTAGAAGATAACTCTTTTCACATAATTCCCCTGCTTAAATTCTGTGACTCTCTCTCTCAAACTGGCTTAAGCATCTTCTGGGGATGGTAGATATGTGTAAGAACATAGGATAGAAGAGCTGTAGAATAGGTACATGTTCTCCAAGTCTAAATTTTATTTAGAGTTTCAGGAAAACAACAACCCAAGGGCTCATGTGTTGAAGTGTTGGTCCTCAGTGCAGCCATGTTTAAAGATGGGCAAGTGCTTGGATCATGAGGGCTCTGACCTCATCAGTGGACTAACCCACTGATGGACTCATATTGAAGGGACTATTGGCAGGTGGTGGGAACTGTAGGAGGTAGGGCCTAGTTGAAGAAAGGAAGTCACTGGATGCTGTCCACTCCCATGCCTGTGTTGCCCACTGCCTTTGAAAAGTTTGAGAAATACTGACTTAAAAGATGAAAGTTCACACTCCTTCATGTGGTGGACAAACTCTTACAATCTGGTCCCTCCCAACCATTTCCACTTCAACCTCACTGCTTTTATGCCCCATCCTACCTCACAAGCAAACCCGTTCTGTTTTGTGGCTAAACCTACACAGGGTCGTTCCTCCTTTCTCTTCCTCGGGCAAACTTCTACCTATTCTCCAAGGCCAGCTCCAGTATCAACTCCTCTGTGGCTGTGGTGGACTCCAGCGCCACCCTCACCTCAAACTGGCACCTTCTTTCTCTCTGGCACCAAGCACATTCTTTGGTGGGTCTTTCTTTGATTCTTTCTATGATTGTTCACATCTCTGCAAGGAGGGCCTCACATTGAAGACCATATCTTTACCTACCATTGTATCCTTCGCAACTTGCAAGGCCTGGAAATAGCCATATGAGTTAAAAACAATCTGAGCTTTCTGTTTTTCCCAGGGTGACTGAGGAGGCCAAGAGAATGGCAGGAGTCTAAGAGAAGTGGTTAGCTCTGCTGATTGGGGGCTAAAGTTTAGATTGAAATTTAGTTTAGGGGCACCCTGGCCTCACTGTGAGGTGGAGGCAGGGTGGTGTCGCAAGGCTGGTAACTGTTACCAACCTTGTTCATTATTCATTGGAAACTAGCTAGAAGTGGAACAGGGCACTAAGATAGGACTGATGCCCACAATATAGGAACCCCTCAACATGGTTTTCAACTTTTACAGGGGACTCATGTTAGAATATGAAATTTTGCCAATGAATGAATTTTAATTACACGCTTGCAAGTGAATTAGTCTTTATTTAGAGAGGAAATCCACCCTCCACCCTACTGAAGTCCCATGAACAGCAGGTCCAATAATTCCCAGGCATGTGACTTTGCCCTTGGGTTTCCTTAGCAGTGGTTGTGATAGCTAAATGAGATAATGTATGAAAACTGCCTAGCAGAGTCTGATACTCGGTAAATACACAATGTATGGTAACTATCATTAACACCCTAAACCCCTATTGGAGTCAAGAGGTCACTTGGTGCCCCTCTGTCCTTAATATATTATATAGGAGCAAATATGCATACTGAAAATTTGCAAAGGTCTTAAGACAACTTCCTGTGAACATTAATGACCTACACACTCAGAATAACCAGCAACTCTAGTCCAGTGGCTTAGGTTGCAAGCTGTTACCCTCCTTTCTGCAGAAAGTGCTGCCCATGATGAACAGGTGAGTGATCGAAAACTTGGATGAGTTTGGGGCAGTGTGAGGACATGGACTATTCTCTTTCCACCTTCTCAGTTTTTGCATCTAAATCAGCTACCCCTGCACCTGGGCACACACAAATGGTACTTTTCTTCTTAATGATCACACACTCAAACTTCAAGGGCCAATTCATGCCAGGGTGGCATAAGGCAGATGTGAGGGGCATGGGTTGGGAGTTAGATGGAACTGAGTGGAAATGCTGAATCTTCCACTTGCTGGCTGTACAGCAAGCTACTTAACTCAGTTTCTCCATCCATACCGTGGAGATTGTAATAGTAAATACCTCGGAGAATTAACGTAAAGATAAAACAGGATCATGTTTATCGGGTGCTTAGCACAATGGGTAGCATGTTGTGAACACTTGATAAATGGTAGCAGCTATTATTTTTATTTGAAAATAAAGCATTAGTTCCTTTGTAAAGATCTTTCCAAAGCCAGTAAAGGTCATCGCTACCATGGCACTTTAACATGACACTCTCTTAAATAGTATTTCTTATTTATGAAGAGGAAGCCAGGAAGTGGGGATATACCTCAGTGGTAAAGTGCTTGCCTAGCGTGGGCAAGACCCTGGGTTTGATCCCCAGCATCACATAAAAAGTGGATGGGAATGGACTAGCATTTATTCAGCTCCTATTACATCCAGGCATGAGATACATATCTGTAACCTCCTTGGTCATTTCTCAGGGTGGTATCATTCCCATTTTCATAATAAACAGAGGCCCAGAGGCTAATAACTTGGCTAAGACACACAATTAGTGAACATCAAAAGTGGACTTTGAATATAAACCTAACACAAAAATCCAAACTTCTTCCACTGTCCTTTGCTTCTTAATTTTTCCATATTATAGCTGTTAGTCAATCTGTCTTTTCCTCAATTCACCTTTAAATGAATTTTTGTAGGATCTAACACAAGCCTAGTAGACATTCATTAACTCATACTAAACAGAAGGGGGAAACTCACATGTGTAACCCCAAACCAGAACGCCAGATTAACTTAAGACACCTAAGAGAGAGCAAGGGGGAATCTCATAAAAGTGGAAGGGAGGTCAGTAAAGTTGAGGAAAGGGACCAGAGGGAGGGAGAAGGAAGGGGACATTCTGGGGAATTCTATAATTTATAATTTGACATCCTGGTCAAATTATACTGCTATATTGTGTGCATGTGCAAATATGTAACAATGAATCCCATCATTATGCACAACCATAATGCACCCATAAAAATGCGGGAAAAATGTAAGACATCTTAGTTGAATTTGGATTTAAGATAAACAACAATTTTTTAGTATTAGTATGTCATAAACATTATTTGGGACATATTTAGCTTTTAAAAGTATTTTTATATGAAATTCAAATATCAGTGAGCGTCCTGTATTTTTATTTGCTAAATATGGCACATTATCCATATTTGGAGATTGACCACGAAAGGGACAAGTTCTCCACCGGAGTTGTAGATGCAAGAAAGCCCGCTACTGCCCCTCACTCACGCCCTGATCCTGCCCTCCTCTGCAGGCTGGGCCTGAGGAAGGTGCCCGGACCAGATCTTTCACTGAGCCTTACCTGTTCACCTGGGTTAAGGCTGGCATCCTTAAACCGAAGCAGCAGCCCGCGGCGAGCTTAAAGCACCCTCTGGAGGTCATTGTGGGTAGTGCACGGAGCAGGGAAAAGTCAAAGGAGGCAAAGTAGAAGAGGAAGCCGGCTTGGAAGTGATTGGAGCTGGGGAAGAGACCCCTTCCCAGCACTTTCAGTTTGCTGCCGCTGTTGCTGCTTCGGCCAAGTGGGACTGAGGCACTCTTCAAAGGACGTTACTGCCACGCACTTCCCTTTCCCAGAATCCTCTACCTCTAGCGTCCTCTTCTCTCTCCGTTGCCTTAGGAGAAAGGTCATGGCCTAGACTGTGGCTCAGGCTCTTTTTCATCTTCTTTCTTTTTGCAGTGCCGAGGATGGAATTTACGGCTTCAGGCATGCTAGGAAAGTCCTCCACATCCTTAGCCCATCGCTTATGCCTAGTTTGATTTTTAAAAAAAGTTGCTTCTCTTCTTAGAGGCTTGTCAGACATCATTATCTTCCAGGGGAGAACAAAGTGTTTGGGGCAGACAATAGGGGGATTTTGGACCCCCTTCAACCTTACCCTAAGAACCCACAAAGTCTACAGCACGGTTCTTGGCACGTAGCAGGTTCTTCACCTGCCACTTCCCTTTCCCCTCTGGATGTGGAGGGCCAGTTGCCAGTGGGCAGGCCTCTCTTGGCTTCTTTGCATTCCCAGGCTACTCTCAGAAGTTTCTTCCTCCTCACTGTGTGGAGGCACTTCCTGCCGCACAGAGTCCTGATGAGCGCCCTTCAAGCAAGCAAGGAAGGCCTGCCTCTCCCCAGAGAACCCTCTCAGAGCAGGGGAAAGCCAGCTTTTCGTCATCTCTGACAGCTCAGGCTTCAGATTTGGGGTCTGGTTCATGGAGAGATGAATAAAAAGCTGTAGCAAATAATCCAGAAAAACAAAGCCATGGAAGAAATCGAAGGGAAGCACTGGTGAGTGAGGAAAGGAATGAAAAAGATTGAGGAGGACGTGCCCAAGGCGGTTCATTCCCTCTCTCCCAGGATCCTCACCTGATGATCCACCTAACGCTCTGCCCTGAGGGTGGGCAACGCTGTCTCAGGGCCAAGTAGGTTCCAAGCCTCTTGGAGAACCTCAGAGAGGGCCCAGCACTGAACAAGCTGGCAGGGACTCTTTTTTTTTTTTTTTTTTTTTTTTTTTTTTTTTTTTAAGAAAGACCCAGAGAGAGTGAGAGAGAAGAGAGACAGAGAAAACCAGCTTTATTTTTTCATCTGGTCTTTCTCTGACACTTAGTTGTGTATGTGGTGCTGGGGTTTGAACCCACGTCCTCATGCTTGCCAGGCAAGCACTGAAACTGCTGAGCCGCCACTCCAGCCCCTAGCCCCAGACTCTTAAACAACCTATGTCTGCTCTAGGGGAGTCCAGGCCACTCCTCACCGCTCAGCTGGTTAAGGGCTGGGGTGCTCTGCCTTTGTTCCTGCAAAGCACCGGCTGTCCTTTCCTCTCTCCTTGGGTGCCTTTATCGGAGCACTTTGTTCTGGTTCCACAGCTTGCAGGGATGGGAATCAAACTGAGGGCCTCCAGCATGCTGGGCAGATACTCTGCCACTGAGCTGAGCCCCATCCCCACTCTGCTGCGTTGTAAGATGAGGGTGAGTGGCATGAAAACAATACTGTGGAGGCACAGAATTGTTTTCTCAGAACAGTGGTTCTCAAAGCTTGGTTCTTAGCATACTTGGGAACTTGGAAGGAATGCAAATTCTTTTTTTTTTGAAAGTGTGAGAGAGAGAAAAGAATCAATTTTATTGATTTTTTCATCTGTTTTTTGCTTTTCCAACACTTAGTTGTATATGTGGTGTTGGGGATCAAACCCAGGTCATCACATATGCCAGGCTGAGCCACCACTCCAGTTCTAAAATGCAAGTTCTTCAGTCCCATGACAGAACCACTGAGTCAGAAACTCTGGGGTTAGGGCCCAGCAAGCTGTATTTAAACAAGCCCTCTGGGTGGTTCTAATGCACGCCCAAGAACTACTGGTGTAGGGAAAGCAGTGGGTAGGGATGAAGCCCACAATAATGTGAAAATATTGTATGAATGAGATGGTTCTGTGTGGCTCTGGGGGGAGAGTTAGGGTAAAGGGGCACCAGTTGCAGAGACAGAATTCTGTTTCAATTAGGGAGATAATATTGAGTGAACAGCTTGTCGGGAGTGGGATCGTAGGCTTGGTCACTGGGTCAAATGTTCAGAATCCTAGGCTGGATGACCCTTTAGAGATGTAGCAGAAATTTCCAGAGGTTAAATTAGGTATGTGTAAGAGACCTCTGAACTCAGAGACTCCATGGATTCATTCTTGCAAATATGCTCTTCATTTCTTTTATGAAGAGCTAGGGCAACACTTGGTGGTGGCTCTGCCATTTCAGAAGAATGTTTTACTGAAGTATTTGTAGCACATTGTCACAAATGAACAAATACTAAGCCACGCATCTGTCCCAGTCTCCTGCTCAGGATTTTTCCAGAACTGTGCAAGTCTGTACCAGTTGTTCTCTAGGCTGCCACAGAGCTGTCTTCTAGAGCTTTCCCTCTGCATTACTCTGAGACTTTGCTCTCTCCCTATCAGTTGTATGATTTGCAAATGTTCTCTTTCATTTTGTGGGTTCTTTTCTCTTTCTTGATGATCTCCTTTGAAGTAAAAAATTTTAATTCTGATGAAGTCAAATTTTTCTTTTTTTTTCTTTTTTGGTATCATATCTATCAATCTATTGCCAAATCAAATTCATAAAGATTTTCCTCTATGAGTTCTTCTTCTTTTTTAAGAGAGAGGGACAGTGAGAGAGAGAGAGAGAGAGAGAGAGGATCAATTTTATTTAGTTTTTCATGTGGCTTTCATTGCTCCAAGACTTCGCCATGTAGGTGGTGCTGGGGTTCATACCTGCGTATCCACGCATGCCAGGCAAGCATTGTAACCACCGAACCACCATTTCAGCCCTTTTTTATTTATTTATTTTTTCATCTGGCCTTTGCTTCTCTGACACTTAATTGTGTATGTGGTACCTGGGTTTGAACCCAGGTCCTCATGCTTGCCAGGCAAATGCTCTAACCCCTTAGCCACTACTCCAGCCCATCTATAAGACCAGATGAAAAAAGAAATAAAATTGATTCTCTCTTTCTCTCTCTCTCACTTAATATATATGTGTGTGTGTGTGTGTGTGTGTGTGTGTGTGTGCGCGCGCGTATGTATATATATATGTATGTATGTATGTGTGTATATATATATGTATTCAGTCAATTTTAGGCATTTTTTCCCCAGCCCTGAACTCTCGATTCCATTCGGTTGATCTGTATATCTCTCCTGATGCCAACACTACACTGTCTTCATTACTATTGTTTTTAGCACCTTCTTAAATCAGGTAAAATGAGCCTTTCAATTTTATTCTTTTTCAACATTTTTTAACCCTTTTGGGTCCCTTGTAATTTCAAATGAATTTTATAATCAAGTTGTCCATTTTTTTTTACAAAGAAGCCAGATGGGATTCCGATAAGCTATACTGAATCTATAGATCCATTCAGGGAGTATTGGCATCTTAATGATATTAAATCTTCTGCTTTGTGAACATGGGATGCATTTTCATCTATTTATTAGATATTTCAAATTTTCTTTCAATACTTTGGTAGTTTTCAGAGTATAAATGTTGCATTTATTTTGTTAAACTTATTGCTGAATAATATTCTTTTTGATACTACTGTAAATTAAACTGTTTTCCTCACTTTTTAATTATTTATTTGTTAGTGGGTAGAAATATAATTTAGTGTTGTACACGATATTGTGTCCTACAACCATGATGAACTTGTTTGTTAATTCTAATGGCATTTTAGTGGCTTCTTTGTGCCTTTCTATACATAAGATCATGTCATCTGCAATGGTTTTATTTCTTTCCAATTTGGATTCTTGTATTTCTTTTCTGTCCTAATTGCTCTGGCTAAGAACTTTAGAATGATGTTGAATAAAGCAGCAAGATTAGACATCTTTGTCTTATTCTTGACCTTGGGGAGTAAGTATGTCTTTTGCTATTCTGTGTTAATTATGGGTTTTTAATAGATGCCCTATATCAGGTTGAGGAAGATACCTCTGTCCCTAGTATGTTGAGTTTTTAGTTTGTTTTAATCAAGGAAAAGTTTTTCAAAAAATTTTCTGCATTTTTTATTAAGGAGTTGAGTTATTGTACAATCATAAATGCATATAAAGGGGGCTGGAGCGGTAGCTCGGCGGTTACGGCACTTGCCCAGCATGCGTGAGTACACAGGTTCAAACCCCAGCACCCACATACACAACTAAGTGTCAGAGCAATGAAGGCCATGTGAAAAACTCAGTAAAAATTGATTCTCTCTCTCTCCCTCTCTCACTGTCCTTCTCTCTTAAAAAATGCTTATAAAGTAACAATATGATATACATTTGTTCTTAAACCAGAATTACCCCCACATTGCTCACACCCCAGTCTTTATTCTTCTATATTTCGCCACTACAAGCAATATAAATGTTTAGATTGTGAATTTTCCAGAATTAAATGATTGCATAAGTAATATTTGGATTCTCAGAGGGGTAAAGAGTATGCTACATTGTTGATTGTCTCCCTAGATCCCCCCCAATCCTCCATCCTTCTCCTTTCCCTGTCCCACCAACCACATATCTATGGTTCCACTAGATTATGTGTTGCTATGCCTTTGCTGGATCTAATATATGAGTTTGACAACCATTCACCCAAGCCTGGGTTTAGCTCCAGCCTCCACAAATGAGAAAAAACATTCAACCTTGAGCCTCTGGGTTTGGCTAACTTTGCTCAGCATGATTTCGTCCATTGGCATCCATTTACCTTCAAAGGTTGCAATATTGTTGTTTCTAATTGCTGAGCAGAATTCCACTATCTATATGTACCACAGCTTTTGGATCCATTCATTCAGTGAGGAGCATCTGGGTTGGTTCCATAATTTAGCTACTGTAAATAGAGCTGCTATGAATATAGATTTTGCTGTGTCACTGTAATGTGCTGATTCTAACTCCTCTGAGAAAATACCTAGAAGAGGGATAGCTGGATCATCTGGTGGACCATCCTTAATTTTTTGAGGAGTCTCCACACTGCTTTCCAGAGCAGCTGTACAAGTCGGCAATTCTACCTAGTGTGCCAGTATTCCTATCTCCCTGTAACTCTCCAGCATCTGTTATTATTTATATTCTTCATCTTTGCCAATCTGACTGGAGTAAATTCTTGATGTAGTTTTAATTTGCATTTCTCTGATTGCTAGTGATTTAGAACACTTTCTTACGTATTCATTGGCTTGCTTGATTTCCTCTTTTGAGAAGTTTCTATTTAGCTCTCTGGTCCATTTATTGATTGGATTGTTTGTGTTCTTGGTATGAAGTTTTTGAGTTCTTTGCAAATTTTGGATATTAGTCCCCTGTCGGAGGAATCACAGGCTGATTATCTCCCATTCTGTAGGTTGTTTATTGACAATTTTGACCAGTTCCTTGGCTGAGCAAAAGCTTCTTAGCTTAATGGCATCACACTCATTGATTTTGACTTTAAATCTGTTGCTTTGGGAGTCTTGTTGAGAAAGTCTTTGCCTACTCCCAAATGCTGGAGTGTTGGTCCTGACTTTTCTTCTAGCAGTTGTATTGTAGCTAGTAGTTAGTTTAATTCTTAGTTCTTGATCCATTTTGATTTTTGTGCAAGGTGAGAGATAAGGATCTAATTTCAACTTCCTGCAAATGGCTGTCCGGTTTGTCCAGCACCATTTGTTGAATAGACTGTCTCTCCTCCATGTTATATTTTGATCCCCTTTGTCAAAAATCAGATGTCTAAAGATTTGTGGGTTTGTCTCAGTCTTTTCTTTAATTCCATTGGTATTCATTCCTATTTTGATATCAAAATAAGAATACAGCTTTATAGCATAATTTTAGATCTAGTATTATCAATCCACCTGTTTTGTGTTTTTTGCTTAGTAATGTTTTGGCTATTCTGGGCTTCTTGTTGTTCCAAATAAATTTGAGAATAGATTTTTCTTTATCTGTAAAGAATGACATTGGGGGTTGGGGATTTAGCTCAGTGGCAGAGCGCTTGCCTGGCATGCACAATGCCCCGAGTTTGGTCCTCAGCCCTGAAAAAAAAAATGACATTGGAATATTGATGGGATTGAATGAATCTGTATAATGCTTTTTGCAGAAAGGCCATTTTAATTATATTAATTCTGCCTAACCAAGAGTATGAAACATCTTCCCATCTTCAATTTCTTTCTTCAATGTTTGTTAATTTTCATTGTAGAGGTCTTTTACTTCCCTTATTAGATTAATTCTCAAGTATTTTATTATTTTTGAGGATATTGTGAATGGGACTGATTTCCTGATTTCTTCTTCTGCTCTATTGTTGTTAGTGTATAGGAAAGCTGTTGATTTATGAGTGTTGATCTCACGGCCTGCCACTTTGCTAAATCTGTTCATAAGCTCAAGCAGTTTTCTGGTGGAGTTTTTTTTTTTTTTGGATCTTCCAGATATAGGATCATGTCATTAGCAAAAAGGGAAAGTTTGACTTCCTCTCTTCCTACTGTTATCCTTTTGATTTCCTTTTTTTGCCTGATTGCTCTGTCTAGGGTCTTAAGAACTATATTGAATGAAAATGATGAGAGCGGACAGCCTTGTCTTGTTCCCTAGTTTGGTGGAAATGCTTTCAGCTTTTCTCTGTTTAGTATTATACTAGCTGAGGGTTTGTCATATATGGTCTTTACATAATTAAGATAAGTTGCTTTGATCCCTTTCTTCTCTAGAGTTTTGAGCATAAATGGGTGCTGGGTTTTATCAAAAGCCTTTTTTGCATCTATTGAGATGATCATATGGTTTTTGTCCTTAATTCTGTTAAAGTGATGAATCTTATCTATTGATTTACATATGTTGAACCAGCCTTGCATACCTGGAATGAAGCCCACTTAATTATCATGAATTATTTTCTTGATGTGTTTTTGAATGCGGTTTGCTAGAACCTTATTAAGGATTTTTGCATCGATGTCCATCGGGGATATTGGTCTGTAGTTTTCTTTTTCTGATGTCTTTGTTGGGTTTTGATATCAGAGTTATGGTTGCCTCATAAAACGTGTTTGGGAGAGTTCCCTCCTTTTCAGTTTCTTAGAATAACTTAATAAGGAGAGATGTTAGCTCCTCCTCAGAGGTGTGGTAAAACTCAGCATGGAATCCATCATGTCCTGTTTTTATGCACTTTTTGAGATGATGTCATGGTTTTAATTTTTATTCTATTGAGGTAGTATATTACAACAGTTGATTTTCAAGTGTTAGACCAACCTTGGATTCTTGGGATAAGCTCCACTTGGTTATGATGTGTAAGTCTCTTTTTATGTTGCTAGAATTTTGTTTATAACATTCGTTTGTGATTCCTTTATTTCTGTGACATTAGTAGTAACATTCCTTTTATTCTAATTCTAGTAATTTGAGCCTAGATTTACCTAGAAGGCTAGATTGCTAAATATACAAATTTTGTTGACATTTTAGGAAGTCAAATTTTGGTTTCATTGATTTTCCCCCTGTCCATTTTCTTTTCTTATTTCATTAATGTTTGTTCTAATTTTTTATTTACTTCTTTCTACTTGCTTTAGGTTTAGTTTGCTCTTCATTTTTTTCTAGTGTCTTAAGGTGAAAATTTAGGTTACTGATTTGAGACCTCCCCCCGCTTTTTTTAAAGAGAGGTGGACAGTGAGAGTGAGGGACAGAGAGAATCAATTTTTGTTGAGTTTTTCACATGGTTTTTGTTGCTCTGACACTTAGGTGTGTATATGGGTGCTGGGGTTTGAACCCATGTACTTGCACATGCCGGGCAGGTGCCACAACCACAGAGCCACTGCTCCAGCCCCCCTCCCTTTTTGTTAAGAGAGAGAGGATCAATTTTATTTATTCTTTCATCTGGCCTTTGTTTCTCTGACACTTAGCTATGTATGTGGTGCTGGGGTTTGAACCTGGGTCCTTGCGCTTGCCAGGTAAGCATTCCAATCACTGGGCTACTGCTCCAGCCCAAGATCTCATTTTAAAAGATATTTTCACTATAATTTTTTTCTCTAAGCATTGCTTTAACTGTATCCCATAAGTTTTAGTATGTTGTATCCTAATTTTAATTAATCCTCAAGGTTTTATAATTTTCATCTTGATTTCTTATTTGGGCCTTTGGTTATTTAGGAGTATAATTTTTAGTTTCTATATATTTATTAATTTCTCACAAATTTTGTTATTGAGTTCTTATTTCATTGGGAAAATACTTTGTATTATAGAAATAATTTAAATTTATTGAGCATTATATTTTCAATCTATTTATATTCTAAAATCAAAAGTATGTTTCTTATATAAAAGCATATAGTTGAATTATTTTATAAAAAGTCCAACAATCACTGCCTTTTGATGAGATTTTTAATTCATTCACATTTAGTGTTGTTAGTGGTTTAGATGGTTGTATATTTGCCATTTTTTGTTTTCAGTGTGTTTTATGTCTTTTGTTCCTCTAATGCTTTATTTTGCATTAAATGAATATTTTCATTGTTTCATTCTTTAATTTTTTTCACTATATCTTTTTGAGTTAATTCATCAGTAACCACTGATATAGGACTTACTATATATATCTTAACAGAGTCAGTTTCAGATTTATACTTAGTTCCACTGAGATACAGAGATATTATTCCTATATAGCTCTTTTTTCTTCCTTTCTGTGGAGTTCTTTTCACTTGTTCCTGTGGGTTTGAGACACCACCTAGAGTCATCTTAGCAGTACAGTTTTGCTCCCATTGATCACCCTTGTACAGTTTTGGCAAAAATATTACATTTCTGTGTGTTATAGCCCCAACAATACTATTTATTCGTCACCATTTAAGTCATTTAGGAGAAGAAATATACAGCCATGCTCTAACTACAAAATTACCTTTACTGCTGTTCTTTCCTGTTTTGTGTGGATTTAAATTACTGTCTGTGGTCACTTGCTTTCAGCCTGAAGACTTTTTTAAAAAAAAGTTTATATATATGTATATTTAACAGGTGCATTAGAGTTGTACATACCAATGGGATTTTTTTTGCATATTTGTATATACACACAATATACAATATCACAATATAATTTGGCAGCTATCACTCACCAGCACTTTCCCCCTCCCTCCCTTCCACCCCTGGGTCCCTTTCCTCTACTGATCTTTGATTTCAATGAGATCTGACCCCATCTTTCTTTTCCTCTTCCTCTCTAGCTTCCACATATGAGAGAAAGCATATGACCCTTAACCTTCTGAGTTTGACTTATTTTACTTGACATAATGGTCTCTAGTCCCGTTTATTTTCTGCAAATGACATAATTTCATTTTTATTTGTGTCAGCCTGAAGACTTTCAATATTTTTTGTAAAGAGGGTCTGCTAGCAACAAGTCTCTTTATTTTTTTTCTGGGAATGTCTTTATTTGTCTTCATTTTTTTCATTTGCATATACATTTTAGAATTAGTTAATGAATTTTCAAAAAAAAGATATTGGTAGAATTTTGGTTGAGATTATATAAAATTTATCAATTTTTGCACTTTTGTTAAACTTATTTCTACATAATACCTTTATATCTATTGCATTTAAAGTAAAGTTTTCATTCTAATTCATTAATTTTCTCTCTTTTTTTGGGGGGGAGTTAAGATTTTAATATCATAAATCTGTGTTGAACCTGCCTCTCACTGTCAGGCCCCTTCTGGAGCCTTGTATTTTCACAGTGCCTGTGAAGGCTGCCTGCAGCCAGGGTTTCCCTCATCCCATGGGAAGGACCTCGCCTGAGAAAGGAGGGAACAGCAGAAAAGGGGTGGGAAGGTGAAGACAGAAGCTCATGCAGGTGCGTGTGTATGTACTTACTTGTGTGAGCACACGTAAAGTGTCACGTTTACAGACCCTGGCTCAGGGACAGTCTAGGATGGAAGAGGAGGTAGGGCATAATGAAGCACATCTTTTCTGCCTGGCACCTAAGCTCACTCTATGATAGGGACAGACATGGGGTAGTAGATACTCATGCCTGGGCCCAACCTTCGGGACTGAAGCCCTTTTAAGTCTGGTGGAGTCACAGATCCAGTCTGTGGGGACACTATGTCTGTCTCTTTTTGAAAGCTCTAGAAGGGTGGGAGGTAAGAAATAGTGAGAGACAAATCTCTGCTGGAAGAACTTGACACCTCGGCCATTACTGAAGGTGATGATCTTGGTCTTGTGCTCCTGTTGTAGGACCTGCAGAGCCCGCAGTCTGGTGGCCTCATCCAGCCCATGGAACTCTTTAGCCTCTGTGTTGTCCCCATTGGTCGAGTCTACAGGGTGAATACAAACTTGATCTGGCCACTCCTGGAAAGCCACTGATAAATGGGTTTCCTCCCTTCTTCTGGCCTCCACCCCTCGATACTCCCTTTCTTCCTTAGTTCCTCTAATGCAGTCTGGATTGATGCCAGAGAAGTTTCCGGACGTTGTTGAAGAGTGGACTCTCCTGCTCTTCCGTCACCATCACGCTGGACTGTTTGTGCAGGCGGCAGAGACAGGGCCAGCGAGCACCTGCAGCCAGTTGCTTCTGCCGAGTGTCCACGTTGGGCTGTAACCTCAGGTCAAGAAGGGCGGGAAGTGATAGTGCCAGGGCCACTGGAAACTTGTTGCCTTTGTAATAGCCCAGCCATTAATTTTCTCTTAATAGAACAATATAGAACTTATCACCTCTACCACATTTAAAAACTTCATTTCTAGTATATTTTGGGGGAGGTGTACCAAAGACATTTAACCACTGAGCCATGTCCCCAGCCTATCCTTTTATTTTTATTTTTTTTGAGAGAAAAAAAAAAAGAATGAGAGAGAGGCAAAGAGGGAATCAATCTTTATTTTTTCATGTGACCTTTCTTGTTCCGACACTCAGTTGTGTATACGGTGCTGGGATTTGAACCCAGAACCTTGCACATGCCAGGCAAGAAAGAGCTCCAACTGCTGAGACACTGCTCCATCCTCTCCCAGCCTTTTTTTTTTAATCCAGTTTTTATTTTGAGATAGGGTCTTGCTAAATTGCGAATCGCGTAGGGCCTCACTAAATTGCTGAGGCTGGCTTTGAACTTGTGATTTTCCTGCCTCAGCTCTAGAGCTGCTGGGATTAAAGGCAGGTGCCGCTGTTGTCTGGCCGTTTCTAGGATTTTTGATTGATTCCAGTTTCATGTTTTTAAATTTATATCCATTAGGTTTTTAAACATTATAACAATTAAAAACATATTCTCATATTTTTTGGAGACTTTTAATCAACTTACTTTAAAAATCCTTTTCTTAACCACTGATATTTCCTTTCTTCAAGAATAAATTTTCCTGGGGGCTGGAGTAGTGGCTTAGTGGTATTATGCTTGCCTGACATACAGGAGGACTTAAGTTCAATCCCCAGCACCACATATACAACTAAGTGTTGGATCAACAAAAATTAGATGAATAAATAGAATTGATTCTTTCTCTTTCACTCATTCTCTCTAAAACAAAGAATAAATTTTCCTATCTGTTGAATTTCCTTGTATCCTTCTCAGCATTAATTGTCTTTATGCCTTTCAATTTTGCATTGAGTTTATCTTGGGGAGTTCATTTTGTTTTGCTTTTATTCTGTGTTCAGCCCTCCATCTCTTATAGCTGCCTCAACCCAGCTTCTACAGGTCCACAGTTCAGATCCAGTTCTTGCACTGATGACCCTGGGCTCCCAACCTTCAGGGAGATTTCAAATCCTATCCCTGAACTAACATGAAGCTTGGACCCATTTCCACTTCCAAGTTGCCTCTCCCCATTTTTACTTTTCTGCATCACTGCCAGCCTCAGCCCGGGCAGTAGCCCAGTTTATCTGTGAGCGTGAGTGGAGAAGCCCAGACATTGCCACCTTTGTGGCTTGAGTCTGCTCTGGTCTCCTCCCACACACAAAACGCTGTTGGTCCCCACAGTCCAAATATATGAGAATCCTCCCTACAGCTCTTTGTGTTCAAAGATCAGAAAACCTGTGGTCCTTGTGGTTCCCATTCTCCATGGGACTTTGTTTCATTATTTGTAGCCTCCAGAGATATTTTCTGGGGACTTTGCCTTATAAATATTTAGCAAATAGCATATTTTGGAGGTGGGTGTAGAGGATTTCTATTTGAACCTGCCCTGCCATCGGCTTTCTTTACTTCACTTGTAAAGTTGCGGCAGTCTTGCTGTTAGTGGACAAAGTATTTGCACTTGAACTTCACATGCATACACGCCTTAGCCTTATATTTGAGTTTATGTATATACTTGCACACTGATGACAAAGTCGGCCTGTCCGTCCTAAACAGTGCCATACACAAGTGGAAGAGAAGTTAGACAAGAAGCTGATGTGCTCTTAAAATTTTACAAACTTATTTTTGAGCAAAAAAAAAAAAAGTCAGAACAGAGTATGTGTTGTATGTGTTGTATGATTCCTCTTATTTGGAGTTCAAACCCAGGCAGTACTAATATATGGAATCAGAAGTCAGAAGAATAGTTATCTTCCTGGGGATGCTGATGGGCAGGAGTCACAAAGCGGGCTTCTCAGGTGCTGGCAGTGTTCTGTCTGGGGTTATACACATTTACCTAGCTGGATACTTAGGTCTTAGCACTTTGGATACCTGTTATACTCAAAGTAAAACATTTGAATTGAGAAAAGCAATAACGCCTTACTATTTTATTGAACAAGGACCCCTTCCAGATGTATATAGTATGTCACCCTTTTTAGTAGGTTTTTTTTTTTTCAGGGCTGAGGACCGAACTCGGGGCCTTGTGCATGCTAGGCAAGTGCTCTGCCAGAGCTAAATCCCCAACCCATTTTTTTTTAAGAGAAAAAAAATCAATTTATTTTTTGGACACAGTTGTGTACGTGCTGTTGGGGTTCGAACCTGTGTCCTCATGCATGCCAGGCAAGTGCCATAACCGCTGAGCCACTGCTTCAGCCCCTCTAGTAGGTTTTTTTGAGTGTTGCTAATAGTCACTATATCCATATCCCTTCCCCTACCACACACCATGAGGTCTTCTTTTCCCTTCTTGAGTTTTAAGAAGTGATCTCTCCTCTCTTGGCCACAGAGCAATTCATGGAGTCTTAGTTTACACCCAAGTGTAAAAGAAAGTCTGTACTTGTGATGGTTAAGGATTTAAGATGTGACAGTCATCAAACTGCCACTTGACAAGTGCTTTACCTCCTTTCTCTGCATGTAGTGCCAATGAGATATGTCTGCAGTCTTTGGCACTCTGTGTTGTAATGTGGCAGGATCCAGAGCAACATGGCCTCAGATGGATTGCTGGATAGGGGCCCAGGGGAAGCACAAGCATCTCCCTACCTCCCCTCTGCTCCTGCAATGTGGTGGTTCAGTTCCATCCTTGAGGCATTGTAGGAATCATCAACTCAGCTACCTCTTAAATTTTTCCTACATGATTTGCTAAAGTGATTGATCTCATTTACCTGTAAGCCAGACCGGGTTGTGGAGCTCAAGGTTACTGATGTTTGGCATTGGTTAAATCTTTATTGTGAAGGTTGCCTTGTATATCATGAAGATGTTTGGCAGCATCCCTGACCTGTACCCACTAGATCCAAGTAGGCCTAAGCTGTCCCCACTAATTGTGACAACAAAAAATTGTGTTCAAATGTTACCAAATGCCCCTGCCTCTGCTGAGATCACGTTAAATCATGATTCTCAACACACTGGATTTGCTTAAAGAATGGAACTGGGACAGCAAGATGTCCAAATCACCATTTCATCTTGATAGTTCTCATGACCATGCCAGATGAAAGTGTGGTCTATGAAGAAGTAAGAATTACAAAAGAAAGGCAAAACCCTTTCATTGCTTCCCACTACAAAACCACAGGACAGACATCAAATAGGAACTATAAGGTGCTCCTAAAAGCACAAACTCAAATCCTCACAATTTAAGAGATTGCCACCAGCTCACATTGGGGACAGTTCACCCGTGAAGTTCTGGTTGTTGGCACACTGAATGTCCAATAAACCTCAGCAGCTCCCACATATGTTACCTCATCCTCAGCTAAGCTTGGTGGAGCCTCCAGATTTCCACTTCTGTGGACTCTAGGAATTCTATCCCATAGGGCTCAAAATACCCACGGTCCTCCCCAAGAAAAGTTGTTTTCCAGGGGTTTCTGTATCTTCAGCAAGAAAAGATCAGACTAGGGGCTGGAGCGGTGGCTCAGCGGTTTCAGTGCTTGCCTGGCAAGCAAGAGGACCCGGGTTCAAACCCCAGCACCATATACACAACTAAGTGTTGGAGCAACAAAGGCCATGTGAAAAACTAAATAAAGTTGTTTCTCTCTTTCTGTCTCTCTCACCGTCCCTCTCTCTTTAAAAAACAAAAAAAATAAGACTATCCCGCAAGGTCTCTGTTACCGAAATTAACCTCTGATGCCTTGAAACTTGACGATAACTGGGAGCTGATCAAAATTCAGTAATTCTCTCCAGGCTTAATCCAGATGACAAAACTTCACAGGACAGTGTTCAATCAAGAATTCCAACTGGGCACAGTGGCACACACCTGTAATCCCAGTGACTTGGGAGGCTGAGCCAGGAGGATTTCAAGTTCAAGGTCAGTTTCAGCAACTTTGCAAGACCCTCAAGCAATTTAGTGAGACCTTGTCGTAAAATAAAACAAATAGGGGGTTGGGGATTTAGCTCAGTGGCAGAGTGCTTGCTTAGCACATGCAAGGCCCAGAGTTCGGTCCTCAGTCCTGAAAAAAAAAAAAAAATAAAACAAGCAAAAAAGCCCCCAAAAGGGCTGAGGATGCAACTCAGTGGTAAAGAAAGCCTGGGTTCAATCCCCAGTATCCACCCTGCCCCCAAATGCATCTCAAGGAATGTTCCATGTATCTGTATGATTCTTGCCAGAAACATGGTATGGAATACGTATATTTATGTCAAGCTAAAACCTGGAAAATACAATGCTTTTAAACCATAACTTTATCATGCACTTAAGTTCAAAAGGAAAATGTATGTTATCAGCAACATGTCAGAGCGCCTTTCGTTAATGAGGATTATAACATTTACCCTTCTATATCATCCAAACTCCTGAGGCTTCTTCTTCATACCTAGGGTGCCACAATGCCCTTCCTCTTCCACCAACAATTCTTAGTATCAGCTGCAAACGTGAAAATCAACCTATAATTCTGAGTTAAGAAGCAGAGGCTGTCGGTTGCTTAGCTGCTGGCTTGGGTTTCCCCCAGTGCAATTTCTAAATGACTGAGCCCTAACATCTGAATCTGTCTTCTTTTATTTTTCAACCACATCCATACTAAAATGTATCCACTGTCTTCCCAAGTGCCTCCTCTTCCTTTTCTCCACAGACTCTGGTATGGTGCACATGCACAGCTCTGCTATTTCCCATTCAAACACTTAACGGTGGATTTGGGGCATTTAGTCAAATTCTGGTGTGCTCCCAAATGTGGATGCAGATTTCCCACACACTACCTATCATCCCCTCTTTAGGGCTCTGTTTTGGGGGTTAAGAAACAAGTGACTCCACAGTATACTACAAACAATCTCACATCCCCATGAGTGAGAGAGTTGACTGCAGAATCGCTTCCGGCATCAGGCTTGAGATCCAGAGAAGATGGGGTGGGGGTCCGGATGCAGTGGAAGGGGCTTGAGGTTTTCGAAAGCCAGAGAGTAGCCAGAAGGCCCTTGAGTGACAAGCTGGCCTTGGGACAGCTCTCTGTCCTATGATTTTTGTGAGACCATAGTTCCATCAGTTAAGGTTCTGCTTCGAATGGAGAGGGGGGATGGGCGTCCAAAATGTATATGGGGGAAATCTAGATTTTTACCCATTTGCATCTAATGCTTCCCCTTAATTATTCCTGTTTCAGATAATTCAGCAACCTTGTCCTGGGAAATCTTGGCTTTATTCCCATCAGAAATTCTGGGCTTTTAGGAGAGAGGCTGATCGAAAAACAAATTAAAAATATCCAGATTCTGATCAAGCCGCCCAGAGAGCTGCCATCCTATGAGTGATGGATCAAAGCTGCTTGCAGAACAGGTCCCCTGCCAAACTCCCTCTTCTTTGAATAAACACAACAGAGACCAAGTGAGAAGTAGCTACAGTTTAATACAAACCTGCACCAGAACACAACGTGTTGGGCTGTTTTGTTTTTGCCTCAGACGGTGGCCAAAGCACAGGACTATGTGTCATCTTGGGGTTGACACTGTCTTAGCACCATGACATTTACAGAGGAGTGAGGAAGTCACTTGGGTGCTGGAGGCTCCATCCCGACCCCAGGGTGTGCCCGCCGCCTCAGCAGCTGGAGGGGGTTTGGGTTTCCGCATGGTTCTGTGGTTTCTGGGTCAGTATGGGAAAAGCCCTCATCATGGCATCGGCTTGAAAGAGACCTACTGTGCACTCCTAGCACTACACACACGCATACATACACACACACAGTAGCACAATTTTCTGGTAACTTAACCCCACAAACCTAGAGAGCAGCTAAGGCAAGAACAACAGTATTTATTCAGTAAGTACAAGACCAGTTTGAGAGCTGCATTCGGTGCAACCAGAAACCCTTTTCATCCCAGCCAGGATCCACGGGGGCTGGTGATGGAGCTGGCTGGAGTCTGCACGGGGCAGGGGGTGGATGGTGGGGATGACCATTCATTTGGCTCTTTGAAACTCCTTCTGTTTTCCATCTAGAAGCTCCTGGGCAAGGGTAGGGTCTACATCAGGGTGGGAGTGGATGAAGTGGGAGATCCACAGTGGGCCCCTCCAGGATGGGGACTCCCAGCACTCTGGGTCATGCATCTCTTGGGCGGAGGCACTCAAGAGAAGGTAAAGCTTTGCTAGCGCAAGCAGGGTGGTCTGCCCAGCTGGCTGCACCACTGCTTGGCTCTTTGGCACCTGCCCAAGGCCCATGACCCAGCTAGGGCTGAAAGGGATAAAGGTGGTGGTGTGCATTGTACCAGGGGACAGTGTCAGTTTCCCTTGTCCCTACCTGCTGTCCCCACAGCTGCCTCTGTTCCCTGGGTTGCCATCTATTCTCTCAGCCCCTAGGTGAGAACAAGGGAGTGAAGGGAAGATGTGGATGCAGCTCAAATGACACGGGAGGCCCCCAACGTTTCACTAGTCCTGACTCAAACCAAGAATGTGCATTAATATGTTTACAACAAAGATGAGAAAAATCTATCTACTTGTGCAAATCAAAGCAGAATGCCTACTGGGGAGTAAGTCCTCTAGTTAGTTAAGTTCTTGGTGGGACTGACAACAGACATCACCTTACACCTCCTCTCCACAGCTAGGCTAGACAGCTAAGGTTATGGACACTTCTGGGACCAGAAGGTCTCAACTTTCTGGGCCTTAGTTCCCTTATCTGTAAAATGGGAAGAAAAATGTGTGTGCTCCATTATCATGAGCAGCAAGTGAGAGCTAGCATGTGGAAGTGCTTTGATATAGGAAAAGCACTATAGAAATGTGTAGGGCACGATCATTAACCAAGAGTCCAGGGGCCTCCTGCAAGCCTGGGGTGCTTGGACCAAAGGTGCGGCATGAAATCACAAGGTCCACTTCCCATATCACTTGGGATGGATGGACATCCCCTGCCTCCAGGACTCCCAGGGGCCCCTCTGAGGGGCAGGGAGGGCCCAACTGAACATGGGAGGAGATGAGGCCACCTGAAGTGAAGGTGTGGTGCCAAATGCAGGATTCCGCTGCATGCGTGCAGTGATGCGGGTTCCACAGCCTAACTGTGGCTGGGGTATCCCTCCCTGGCCCTGGACATCTGGCCAGCCCTGCTCCCACTCCCCCATTCTCAGCAGGCATGAGGCCTCTTGCCAATCACACAGGAGGAGTGGCCAAGCCTCTGTCCAGCAAGAAGTTATATGGAGGGGTGTGTGTGTATGTGGGGTTAGTGCTGGGTTAGGGTTAGGGTTAGAGATGGGAGGGGCCACCTGCAGCCTGAAGGTCTCAGGGGCCAGCATCCAGGTCCCCTCTCAGAATGAAGAAAATCCAAATGAAGGAGGGGAAGGTGTCCTGGCCCAGGAACCTGGGAGGGGGGCCTGTGAGGCCCCACCAGCTCTGCCCTGTGCTGTCCGGTTGGTGGCGAGTGCAGCATCTCCTAAGGACCACATCTATTCCTGTTTCTATGCTATGCTAGTGACACGAAGCACCGTTATTTTCCACAGGATGCACAAACAAGTCAAACCAAACCACTGCGCAAACCAAACGTGCAAAACAAAACCATTTACACGCGCCTGGCACCAGCCTCATGCCCCTGCCCAGCTACCCTTTGGGGCCTGGGACTCCCAGAGGGTATGGGTATGGAGCTGAAAGAGGCTGGCAAAGGGCACAGGGTGTCCCAACCACACCCACACCCAGAATGTCCTGACTGCACCCACACAGGGCCAGAGGTGCACCAGGAAAAGAGAGGATGTCCTAGGTATGGCTGGGAGGCTGATACCTGTCTGACTTGGGAAATGTCACCAAGGGGCCTAAGGGGAGAAGGGAGGGAGGCCATTACTTATAAAACACATCTGCTAAAGTGCTCTGGACACCTGGTGGGGTGGCCAGGGGCAGGGCACTAAAGTCTGGGCCTTCCCAGAGCCAGCATAGGAGGCAGTGGTGGGAGGAGGGGCTGGGCCAGGGCTGCGCATTGCGCTCCTCTCCGTGCATAGTGTGGGCTTCAGGGTCCCAGAGAAGCCCGCGCTGCCGCAGGAAAGGAACACAGCAGGAGGGACTGCTGAAAGTGCCTGTTAGGGTGGCTCGAAGCCCAGGAAATCGCGTTCGGACTGGGGAGGCTCCCCGGTCCCGGGGCCCCGGCAGGTGCTGCTGCCAGCCCAGCCTCTCCCGCCCCCTGCAGCTGCGGCCGCGGCCCGAAGGTGTGCGGGCGGGTGGCAGTGGCGCATTCTCACTCCGGGGCTGGTCAGTGCCTTTACCAAATGCCGCTCGACCTGCCTCCAGGGGGCGCGAGAATCCGAGCCGAGGCTCGCTTTGGAACATGGTCATCAATCTGAGAACCTGCCGGGAAGGAAGCAGAGGGTGAGCCAAGCAGCTTCTGCCTGGGTAACAGGCCACAGCCACCTGCTGCAGGAGACACAAGGTACCAGACTGAATTAAGCCTTCTGTCGGTATTATCTCATTTAATCACCACCATGCCGCTCCATTTTACAGATGAGGAAAAGGAGGCTCAGCCACACTGAGTAACTTGTCCGTGTTACACACTGTAAGGACTTGAACCCAGGTTCTCCTAACTCAGAGTCTTTATCAGCTGCCCCACTTGCTGTCTCATCACGCACCTGGTCCAGCCTCTTAGCCTGCACCTTCATCCATGTGCCCCAGCAGTTTTGGGAAAGCAAAGTGCCATACCCCAAGACTCCGAATCTTGAAATCTCAAAATTTACTTAGAAAGGGAGGGGCTGTTTAGTGAGACTTTGTCTCAAAATAAGAAACAAAAAGAAAAAACATCTAAGAGTGTAGCGCAGTGACAGAGCACCCCCAGGTTCCATCTCTAGTACAAAGAGAGAAAAAAGGGAAGGGGAGAAAAAAAGAAAAGGAAGGGAGGGGTGCCCCAGTGAGCCCCCCCCCACCTCCCCGGTCATTCATTCCCCGTAGAACACACAAGGAGCCCAGGTGACAGGCTGCCTGAAGTGTGCTGTGCATGAGCGGAGCTCTGGCAGCTGTGGCTCTTGGGTGGCGGCAGGAGAGGCATCACCCAGTGAGGGGTCACAGGGCTCTGAGGTCCTGCTGGAGGCTGAGGGTAGGTTTGCACCCAGGCAGCCAAGTCCAGTTCTGGACTAGTAAGGCCTGAGTGGGCCAGGACAAGTCCTCCAGACGAAGTGCCTCCCTGACTCCTGACATTTGTGTTCCATCACAAGTGGAAGCGACGGTGGCCCTCAGCCTGTGTGCGTGTGTGTGTCCCATCCCACAGGTCACCAGCACCTCCGATGGGAGCCACATGACTGCTGCAAGCTGTGTCCAGCAGAGCTGGGCAGGAGGGACCTCTGCAGGCAGGTTCCCTGGCCAGCCTCTGCCTCTCCTAGAGTGGAGGTTCGTGCTGGCCTCATCCTCCAGAGATCTCCATGCCCTGGGTGCAATGGTGTGGGTCTTGCTCCTCTCAATGTCCCCACCCCAAGCACAGCCCTGCCAAGTAGTCTCTGGGCTGAGGGGGTGGGGCGATCAGGGGAACCCAGGCTGCTTGCCCTTTCAGGTGGTGGTGACAGTTCCACCAAGGCATCTCACAGTCCCGTCTTTCCCTCCACAGGGGGCTGCCATTTGTGAGGCCCAGCTCCCCACCCTGGTATCAAAATAAGGTCCCTGTGCACGGACAGGCCTGGAGGAGCCCATGGCTCAGCTGTTGGTGTTGGTGAGAGATCTTGGCATTAAGAATGGGCACAGCACACAGCCAATGAGCCCAGAGAATCTGTAGACAGACTGGGGCTAGGACATGGCCCAAGGGACAGAGAGATAAGAAAAGAAACTAGGAGTCAGAGGTCAAGGGACAGACACACTTAATGTAAATGGAACATGTATGCATGTGTAACACTTATTTAAATATAAATATGTATGCTAAAATAATAAATATATATTAGTTATATATATATACACACACATACACAATTGCTGGCTAAAAAAAGGTAAAAATAGGGCAAAAGTGAGGATGGTATGGCAAGGTCGGAGGGAGAACAAGTGACAGAAATATCAGGGTAACAGGCTCCTCAGAGAGGCTGCTGAGGGGAGGGGCGGAGAAATAGGACAGTCCCATGAGCCCCAGAGGCCTGACCCTTCTGAGCCCAGGTCATCTCTGGGCTCTGGAGCAGCCCCTGTGTGTGGGGCCCTCAGGATGTTTCCGGACATTGGAACTTGGAAACCAAGGGCCAGTCCTAGGCGGTCATGGCTCCTTCCTCCCTCCCATTCCTGTGCCCCCAACAGCAGGCCCAGGGCTCATCAAGGAGTGGAGGATGCCGTGGACAAGCTGGCCTTCCAGCCCACTGGGCCCTATTTTGCCCTCACCCTTACCAGAGAGGCTGAAGCTGGATTCGTGAAGGTCCCGCATGCCCCCATGCCGGGTGACCGGCCGCGTAGGAGTATCCGCCAGTGGTGTGCCCATCTCTTTTTTTCCAGGATGCACAACAACAGCGACGTCCCCCAAATAGGGAGTGCGGTCCACTCCCCGAACCTTTAGGGTCTGGTGAAAGGAAAGGACAGCAGGGTCAGGGTCAAGCGAAGCATCTGCAGCCTCCTGGATTGACAGCTAACTCCCCCCCCCGCCCTGCCCCCAGGGGATTCTTATCTTGCTTCTCCTAAGCATCTCTGTATGCACCTATGTGCACATTTGCATGCGCCTAGTGCACGGTGTAGCGGACAGAATCCCTGGAGTGGTGGCTCAGTGGTTACTGTGCTCGCCTGGCATGCAAGAGGACATGAATTCAAACCCCAGTAGCACGTATGCAATGAAGTGTCAGAGCAACGAAAGCCATGTGAAAAATAAAATTGATTCTCTCTCCCACTGTTCTTCTCTCTCTTAAAAAATTGCAGACCCCTCTGGGGTAGTCCAGTGGTACACTTCTGAGGTACTCAGGCTTGGACAGTGGCCCTCACATGAGACCCCCTCAGTGCCAAGCTCCCAAGCGGCCATGCCTCTTAATGTGACAATGGTGTGGGGATAGAGGCTAAATACAGTTGATCTAGTGACCCCCAGTTGCAAGATTAGTTAATTCTATACTCCCAACAACAGCAAGGTTAAGAGCAACCAGGCTGCCTGGGTTTCAACTCCAACTCTGCCAGTCGTAAGCTGTGTGACCTTGTGTAAGCTATTTAGTCTCTCTGTTCCTGTTTCCTTTTTTATTTTTCATTGTAAAATTAGAATAACTGTACCTACATCACAGAGTTGTTATGAGAAACAATAAATTAATAAGAGTAAAGGTCCTGGAACTGCTCTGGCCCAGGTCATTGACAGTGCTTCACTGTGTTCAAAAGTACGGCTGTGGGCAGGAAGAAGGTTGGAGTGTGTGTGCATGATCTAAAGAAGGGCAGAGACCATCTACACCCTTCTTCCCCTCAGGGACAGGACACTTCTATGCGTTGCTGCTCAATGCTTGTTGACAATCTTGTTTGAGATAACAGGTGATTTTTCAAAGGCCATTCATTCTTCCATGTTCTCTGACAACAGATCTGCAATTAAGCTTTCCTCTTCCAAGCAGGAAAGAGTAATCATACTTATCAAGTGCTTAGATGCCATTTAGGACTTTACATGTATCAGCACATCTAATCTTCATACAACTTTACAAGGAAATGCTATTATTACCCCACTTGGCAGATGAGGCCAAGAGGGGTTGAGCAATTTGCCCAAAGCCACACAGTGGCTGAACTGCGGGTCACCGTGGTAACGCAGCTCATGATTTCTAGAAGCGACACAAGCGGGCTGACAGTGTACTTGTTTCTGATTTCCAGGCCTTGGCAGCCTTTCCCCAAACCTGATTTTTGGTTAATAAAATTCCTGGCCTGTCGATCTGTAATCTTGTCACTTCACCCAACTTTCTATATCATGTTTTGCAGAAGTAACCCCAACTGCTTCAGAGACCTATGTCTTCCTGGAGAGCAGGGGACTGTTCCGCCCTCAGTTCCCTGGGGGTCATTGCAGTGTCAGGGGGCTGGTATGGTCTCTGCTTCACCACCAGCAAGGCTTCCTGCCCTGGGTCCCTTGTCACGTTTCCCGGGCAGCACGCTCTGGCTGGGTCGGACATTAGAGATTGGCAGCTTCGCCGCAGTCCCAGGGTTAAGGTGGAGGAAGGAAGGTATTTCTCAAAAGAGACACATTCTGCCCAGTTGCTGGGTAGGCAAACCAAATTCCACACCCCCGTCTGTGGCTGAGATCCAGGTTCCTCAAACTGGGAGCATTAAGGACTCAGTGGTCTAAGTGGCTTGTAGTCACACAGCACTGTTACAGGGCCTGGTCCCCCAGGTCTCAGCTCAGGGGCTGCATTCACAAAACTGCAAGAGCCTCCTGGAGAAGGGAAGATTTTCCTTTGTAGTGTATTTATGGGAACAGGGGTGCCCTCCACCATGGGCAGGTTTCACATCTCGGTCTGAGCTGCAAAACACACACCCTGTGCCTTTTCCTCAACTACTGCTTCTTGGAATGGTCACTGACCTTCGGACCACAAGCTCTGCGGGAGCTTCCTCTGGAGGCCTGGGGCTGCGGCTCCCCCACCACAACAGCTGATGGACATTTGGGTTGTTTCCGCTTTTTGGCCTTTTATCAACAGTGTTACTAGGAACGATCATGTAGATGTTTTTGTTTAGACATGTTTTCATTTCTCTTGAGTACATACTTAAAAGTGGATATGCTGCTGGGGCTGGAGCAGTGGCTCAGCAGTTATGGCACTTGCCCGGCATGTGCAAGTATGTGGGTTTGAACCCCAGCACCACGTACACAACAAAGTGTGGAGCAATGAAAACTAAATGGAATTGATTCTCTCTTTCTCTCTCTCACTGTCCCTCTCTCTTTAAAATACAAATTTAAAAAAAAGCAGAATTGCTGGGTCATATGCTAACTTCGTATTTAACTTTTGGGGAGGCTGCAAAACTTTTCCAGAGCAGCCGTGCCATGTCACATCCCTTCTGGCAATGAATGTGGGTTCCAAGTTCTCGCATCCACACTCATTTTCCTCGCAGTTTGATGACAGCCTCCCTTAGTCAGATAATCTTGGGCGTGGCCACACTGCTCCCCCAGCTTCTTCTGGAACCTCCTCCAGAGGCACAGCCGAGGCAACCTCCTGCCCATGTCCACGTCTGGGGTGCACCTCAAGATGGGCCTTCTCGTCTGCCTGAGACACCCAGAGTTTGCTTGGGTTCAATGCTGTGATAACTAAAGCCAGGCCTTTTTCGAGCACCCCCAGCCTGCGGTCCTGGCTTCAGGTTTCTACCCTTGCTGGCCTCAGGTGACGCAAGTTGCGAGAGCCCTGGCAAGTGGAGAGATGCCTGGCAAGAGTGGGAGGAGCCCAGCATGGCTGTCACTCAAGGGCCCCCAGGCTGCACAGCTAGAGGAGCTCAGCCGTGCATGTCCAGGGGCTCAGGACTCCCGGTTCACCTGCCCGTTAAAGGCTCCATCCCGGGATTACAGATGGGAAATGGACTCTAGCATTGTCCTTGTCCTGCCACGTGCTCCCTTCTCGACGCTGGACAGATGGCAACAGGACTTGTTAGTAACACCGACTTTAATCAGTCCTGCACCTCTTCCTGCAGGGGCTGGGACCTCTTCTGCACACCGCCCGGCCCTCCCCGCTCACCTTCTCTCTCTGGACCAGCTTCTTGTACACAGTGTCCGGGAAGGTCCGCAGGGGACAGAACTTGCCGGTGCCCTCGGCACACATGAAGACGCCGTTCTCGTACACCACGCGCCCGCGGCTGATGGTGACGAGCGGCACGCCGTGGCAGCGCATGTTCTCGTACAGATTGAAGTCCCCTCCTTGGACCTGGGTGCTGGCTGAGATGGTCCTGGTGGGAGGCGAGGGAGGGAGAGATAAGGCTGAGGAGATGGAAAGACGCCACAGCTTGATGCAAAGGGGTGACACCCGGCGGAAAGGGGTCGCCGGCAAGGACTGGTTATTATGGGATGAATTCTGACCCCGCAAAATTTAAATTTTGAAAGCCTGACTCCCAGTACTCAGAATGTGATCATCTTTGCAGTTATCAAGGTAATTAAGGCAAAACGATGTCACATGGGGGGGGGGTCTAAATCCAGTCTGCCTGGTGTCCTTGTAAGAAGAGGAGACGGTGACACCAGGCATGTGGGTGCACAGAGGAGAGCCTCGGTGATGACGAGGGAAGATGGCCATGCGTAAGCCAGGGTCACACTTCTCCAGGTCAGAAGTGGTGCGAGACTATCTGCTTTCGGAGTTCTCTAACACAAGTCCTTGGGAATCCCAAGTCCCTTTAGCCCTGGGGACCAGCGGCAAATTTTACTTGGTGGCTTCGGGGTCCCACACCACCACATCGGCATCGGCTCCGGGGATGATGCGGCCCTTGCGGGGATACAGGTTGAGAATCTTAGCCGCGTTGGAACTGGTAACGGCCACAAAGCGGTTCTCATCCATCTTCCCTCCAACCTGAAACAGTGTGAAAGCGGCCCATTCAACCAGGCTCTGGGTGAGCGCCTCGCACCCTAGCCACCTGTGACCCAGGCCTGTGGCCTTTGAGATCAGGTGGTGAGAGCTATGGTCCTAAGGAGGATCAGCCAACCAGGCAATCCTGCCGGCTCCATTTCCCCTCTCCCTCCTCCAGCAAGAAGGTGAGGGGCTCTGTGCTACCCTCCTGGTGCAAAGCCACTGCTGTTTGTAACCAGCTCTGTTCCTGTGCCTTTCATCTGCAGAAGGTCATCTGTGGGGCAGATGTTCCAAGACCCCAGTGCAGGCTGAAACTACAGAGTACTGAGCCCTGGGCAGCCAGGGTTGGTTTTTTTTTTTTTGTTGTTGTTGTTTTTTAAAGAGAGAGAGGGACAGAGAGAATCAATTTGATTTAGTTTTTCATTTGGTTTTCACTGCTCCAACACTTAGTTGTGTACATGACGCTCCGGTTCGAACCCATGCCATCACACATGCCAGGCAACTGCTGAGCCACTGCTTCAGCCCCAGTGTTAAGGACTTCAAATCTCTTTCTGCTCCTACTTGGTGTGGAGTCTATTCCGTGATAGATCAAGACCAAAAATAACTTATTCTTCCTGGGCATAGCAGGTGGTATTCAAATGAAGTCTCAGTCCCTATCTTTTTTGAAATGCAATTAAGAGAAAATATACTGAGAGCCTTACAAATGCTACATCCCTTGGCTGAAAAATCCACTTCCAGGAATCTGTCCTAAGGTAGTCATTAGAAATGCTGACACATACTCCATGAACGAAGTGGTTCTCTACAGCATTATTTCTAAGTGCAAAAATTTAAAACAGTAGAAAGTTCTGAAGACCAGGAAGGATTAAATGAAGTATGATACTTCAATTGGAGGGAATATTATTCAGCCTTCAAAAAGATGTTTAAAAGACTTTTTACTGATATAGTGAAGACACTCAAGATATATTATTATATGAAGAAAAAAAGACATTCCAGTTCTTTAAATAATATACATACATCAAACTAGAAAGAAATACACCAGAATGTTAGTAATTGCTAGACACAGGAATTTTTTTCCTATACTTTTCTGTATTTTCCCAATTTTTATAATAGATCTTATCGTCTTTCTAATGGGGGGGATCTTTTTTGTCTTGTGGATTTTTTTTTTTCTGGAGGACTAAACCCAGGGCCTTGCACACATGCTAAGCACATTCTCTTCCACTGAGCTACACCCTGAGCCTTTGGCTTTTGTGTGAAATAAGGAGCTGACCCAGTCCTCCTGAGATCTTTGGCAGGATCCTCAGGGAGCACTTTCCTGGGGACCTAGGTGGCCAGGGCTCCAAGATACCTACCACTCCTCTCTCCCAGATGACGCTCAGGCGGTCCTGCACGCCGCTCACCCCGTGCGGGATCTTGGTGAAGTCCTCCTTGCCCATCGCCTTCTGCTTTGTGGTGAACGGCCGGTGATCTGACGCCACAATGTTCAGAGTGTCACTGGGGAGAGAGAGGCAAATGACCAGTGAAGGGCAGGGAGACCAGGGACCCCAGAGAGAGGGGACAGGAACAGGGCAGAAGTCTGGGCTTGGGAACCAGACAAAGCTGACCACATTCTTGGTGGTGCCACTGGGTGACCAGTACGGAGTCACTTCACCTAACTGAACCCCAGGTCACTCACCCACAGAATGGGAAGACAGCTCAGTGTGTGTCACAAGAGGCTTTAGTGACAGCTTTTAAGATGGCAATTTTCTTTCTTTTTCTTTCTTTCTTTCTTTCTTTTTTAAAGAGAGAAGGACAGTGTGAGAGAGAGAATCAATTTTTATTGAGTTTTTCACATGGCTTTCGTTGCTCTGACACTTAGTTGTGTATGTGGGTGCTGGGGTTTGAACCCATGTACTCATGCATGCCAGGCAAATGCCATAACCGCTCCAACCCCTGGGATGGCAATTTTTACAAGACAGGGCAGAGAACTGAATTTAGAGTTTAGCTGAAGAGAAACAATGGAGATGGTTTTGCTGCCATGGATTTAGACGCCAGCTCCTTCTTCCCATGACCACCAGCCCCTGTTGGCAGTAAGCAAGTGCCAATAAGACATTCCTGAGTTCAAGGTTAAGCTTTGCTAAGCGGCTCAGTGCCATAGCCTTCCTCAGTGTGGGGTGTGTGTGTGTGTGTGTGTGTGTGTGTGTGTGTGTGGTTAATCAGCCAGAAGGGAGGGAGGGAGGAGCCAACGTTAAGAACTGACACAGTCTCTAAGTCTATCCGTTTACTACCAATGCCATCCATACCCCGGTCGGTTGAGGATGGTAAGGCACAGCCAGGCCCTCAGTGGCCTGCAGGCCAGCTAAGACTCAGGGTAGGACAGGACACATGTACAAGACACCCTGTGTCAAAAGAGGCAGGCGGCTGGCCCACACTCAAGAGGTTTCCACAGGCTGAGGCTCAGAGGCTGTGAGGGGCAGAGAAGAGAGAAGCTCACATCCACCAGGTCAGGGCAACCTCAGGAGGAAATGCCTGGAAAGGCAGCAGGAGCTTGGCTGGAACAGGCAGGGTCATGGGGAGCTAGGGAGAACTGCCAAGAGCACACAGTAGGGGCCCCCTCGATGGTCTGCTGCAGGAGCCTCATTGTACCCTGGTGGAGGCACAAAGCCTGGTGAGTAGGCCACCTATGACCCCTTCCTGCAGGGAACTGGGGAGCTGGGGCGATCCCTGATGTGGTCAGGAGGCATGATCTAGAGGCTCGCAGACAGTTCCCCGGCAGGCCACACCTGGGGCTGTCTCCACTGGGGCCTGGCAGGCTCATCAGTACAGCTCTTGCCAAATGATGAAAGTACTTGGCCAAATCTGCGTAAGATGACTTAGCCCTTGCGTGGCAGGGGCTGACGTTGCCCTGGGCTGCAGAGACATCGGAAGAGACTGCACCAAGCAGAGGGTGTGAGCCTTATGGCTCTCCACGTTCTCTGCACCTGCAGAGCCCACCAGAGACAATGGGATCTCTTTAGGAGCCTCCAGACACCAGGGCAGGGCTTAGGTCAGGAAAGGCCCATCAGAAAGGGTCCGGACTGCAGGCCACAGACCCCGCAGCATGGGCTCAACACCTAGCTTTCTCAACAGTCTCCCTCACAAGAGGAAGGTGTGAATGAATGTGGTGACTTTCCAGAAGAGCTTTTGAGATCTCCCAATACTGCCCTGAATCTGGGAGACAGAAAACACCCATCCAAGTTATTATTTTTTTTTTAAAGAGAGAGCATTAATTTTTACTTTTCTCTTCTGGTTTTTGTTTTTTGACACTGAATTGTACATGAGGTGCTAGGGATTTAAACCGGGTTCTCATGCATGCGAGGTAATCGCCCTACCCACTGAGCCACCTCTCCAGCTCCCACCCCCACCCCATCCAAATTCTTTAAAGTTTGAAACAAGACTGGGTTTGTCAAAGATGTACTTTTGCGTTTTTACATGTTCAAATGAAAAAAATTTATGGTCCCTTCAAGAAGTCAGACTTTTAAATAAAAGACAAATCCTTATATGTATAGATTGCATTTTTTACTCCTATTGCGCCTTAGACACCATATCCCAAAATAGATAATACTGAAGCAGGTCTTATTCTCTCTTAGCAATAGTAATTGGCATCTGGGTTTTCTATCAAGTATTTTGCATCATATAAATTATATCAACAATATATTATAAAGGTAAATTGTAGTAAGCATAAATTCCTATAAACAGTTAAAATGTGAAAATTGTGCTCCGAATCTTATAAAATAGCACACATTTACAATATTAAAAAGGGTTTCAAACTATTCTAACACATGAAACCGCAATTCTACTTAAGTGAACAGACCCTATTTAATTAAACGAAGTGGGAAAAAATAGGCGGGATATTAAAACTGAAATTATTCAATTAAAAATCCTTTCCCTGTCCATTTGATTTGTGTGGGTTTGGGCCTATAATTTGGATGGGTTGGACACATACTATCTTTTTTTTTTCTTGCAGGTAAATTTGCTTGTACCAAGTGGAGGTATTTCTAAAGATTCTCTGGCCTTGGAACCAAGCCCAAGTTTTTATAATAGGTTATTGATAATTTTTTTTTGTGTGTGTTGATGATGATGAAAAGGAGGTTTGTTTTTCCCAAGGAACAGCATTTTTACAAAGAAGAGCAGATCTAGCACATTCTCCTTTTACCTCTTTACCCTCTCAATGTGTCTAATAAATCTAGAAGAGTGGCTGCTGTTGCTCAGCAACATACAAACAATGGGACTGAGTGCAATACTGCCCCAGGCCACAGTGCAAGTTGTACCTCTACCCCAGACTCTAGTGACTGCACTCCACCCACAGGGGAAGCCCTTTCCCCTGCAAGTCTCTTTAGGGCATTAACAGGATGTCCAGGTGTAAGACTCCAGTAGTTGGTCACTAGGATTGAAAACCAAGAACAGGGATGAATTCAATGCTCCGCTATCTAAAGAGAACCACCTTCAGTTGGGGACGATCACCTCCCCCAACGCCTTCACATCATCCTAGAAGAGGTATTTTTGCCCTCCCCAACCCCTTGTCTATAAAAGCCCAAGTCAGGGCGGGAAACCAAGGGTCCACAGGATGCACAGGCCCGGCACCTTGTCCTTGCCTCCTGTTTCAGGGTGCTATACTGCTCCCTAGTCTCCCCACCGTTCCACCCAAAGTCAAGCAGGAGCATTTCAAGAGTATAGAGGGACGGCAATTGGCACTTGCTGGGGCAGGACTGGGGGCTGCCTCTGAGCTCCAGGTGAGGAGTTCTGGGGTGGGTGGGCCAAGCCCTGTGAGCTTCCTCTGGGACTGGGACACTACAGGAGGTGGCCAGACATCAGCTGCCTTGCCAGGTCCTTGCTAGTGCGGGGAGCAAGGAATGATGCAGGCTGGTATGGGGTTGTACACCTACCCCATGAGCTGGGGAAAGGGAGGGGAGGAGATTGACTTTTAAACTGGGTGGGACTTCAATGGTCCAAAGTGGAGAGAAACCAACAGCTCCTCCCTAAACGTGGCTAGGAGTGAGAAAGAAGCTGCAGTTACTGGAACAAAACAGAAGCTTTTCATGGTGCTGCCCCATCAAATTCAGACAGTTCACAACCATCTTCCTTAGATTGGGATGAAACGGAAAGGGAGAGAGGAAAGGGGATCCGGAGGGGGAAGGAAAAGAAGGAAAAGGAAAATAAGGAGAAGGGGAAGGAAAGACACAGAAAGAGGAAGAGAGAGAAATGCATGTAACGAAAAAGAGGAGGACTTGTATGGGTTGGTTGGGCTCCCCACCCGGTGGCAGTGAGATGTCAATGTCCTCACAGCTCTGCGTATGCCCTTCCTCCTCACACTTAAGAAGCTCTCTCTCTCCAGTGGTCAGAAGCCCAAGCAACTGTCTGATAGGCTCTGGAGCAGGTAATACAAGCAGCCTCATCTCATGGGCACAATAAAACCAAACCTAAGTCAGATTTGCTTCCTGGCCCCTGGGACATCAAGACCTACGAATACCCTGTGTGGTGTGCACAATGGGCTGATGGCCCGTGGTCCTGGTGGGATGTCTTACTTGGCCAGCAGACTCATGAGGTAGGTGGAGGTATTGGTGTCCAGTCTCAAAGGTGGCACCGTGACGTAGGCAGCTGCGTGGGACCAGTCCTGGTGGTAGTAGTGTAAGCCTGTCAGTGTGGCATGTGCAGTGGTAGTCTCAGCCAGCACCACCTTCCCTGGAAGAAAAAGGGGCAAAACTGTAACTCAGAAGCCACTGAGCCCGAGAGATCAGTGGTCTGAGCCTCCTGAGCATAGCTGACGGAGCTGAAGGCTGAGATAGGAAGGTGCTTGCAGGGACCAGCTTGCTGGGGCATTTGAAAGCACAGCTCGGTTCAAGCCCAGGGCCTTCTCTACTGTCCTGCTACCTCTGGGCGAAGGGAATAGCACGGCACAGGCTGCCAGACCCGGCAGCACCAAGCTGTGCTTGAGGAGTCTTGTTTGGCCAGGGCATGGGTGTGTGCTGGGTGCTGTGGGAGCTGAGGCTTGGTGGTGTCTGGGCAGGATGCGGTACACACCTGCTGGGTTAAGGGGCAGTGTGGCCTGTTTTCTGAGCTTGCAGATGCTGTGAGCAGCTCCAAAAGAACTGTTGAAGGCCAGCGGGCAGGGAGCCAGGAGTGAGATCCATTAAACAGGCTGGGGCAAGAGTCCCTGTAGGACCCCGCCAGGGGCTTCAGTAAGGGGAAAGACAAAGGTGGGGTCCAGAGGGTAAAATGGTAGAAGGCTGGGATGCCCTTGCTTCTGACGGACATCCCTAGGGTAGTGACCATGACTTTGTTCCCCCTGTTACCAGGCCCTTGCCAGCACCCTGAACATGGCTGGCCTACAAAGTCAGGGATTGCCAGGCGATCAGCACCAGGAGTCACGCAAGTGCCCCTCAGGGCTCTTGCCCAGGGTTCCAGATGGCTAGAAAGGGAAGTCAGGTTCACCCACTGTCATTTCTCTAGGGACTTCCATACACCCCCCGGAAATGCCCATTGGAATTGGTTCAGGGTTTCATGGTAGTTGTCAAGGCAACTGTTAGTAAAATCTGAGGCCAAAAAGACACCAATTAATGAGTCAATTTAAAACTTAGATAATTTTACCAGACTCAGGCGAGGCGACAGACTTTTCTGTAAAACTGTTACGCTTACAAATGTGTGGAGGAGAAAACTCCTGTTTCATGGAGGAATGAACCCAAGCTAGGGTGGGGCACCCTGAGGCCCACAGCAGCAGAAAACAGGGAAGGGAGGGTACGAGCCTGGCCTCAGAAGCCAGGCCAGGGCGCACTGAGCTGGTGGACACTCAAGTTCTCCAACCCCACAACACAGCATGCATCCGAGCTTAAGGACTCACCTTGCATCTTAGCAGCCGCAATGACATCACCCGCAGAGATGCTGGACACATTGACCAGGTAGATGGGACAGTGAGTCTAAACATAAGAAACAGCGGGGAGTAGGAGCATCAACCCATAAATAGGTAACGAGGGCCGAAAAAACCCCAGGACAATCAGTCCACACAGGTACCTCCCCGTCACCATCCCCACCCTCCAGGTCACAGTCTTATGCCAGGAATGCAGGGGGAACAGCATGGAGGTGGCAGGTGGCAGCCAGCAGCAGATCCTGCCAGGAGGCAGGACCCAGGAGGCAATCTCAGGTCAAGACTGTTGAGTCCAAACTCATATTTTCTTCCATCCAGCCACCCTCACTGTAATTTAAAGGGAGGGTCTATTTTTCCTATTTTAATTTCCCGTTCATAAATGTGATGAACTAGAGACAGTCACATCTTGTATCTTGCATCTAAATTACAATGCCTGTTGTCAACAGACTGCCTTATTAGGAGACAGATGTACCCTGGAGAAGAACGAAATACATAGGGTCAGGGTAAAGAAAAGACCCATGTTGTGAATGGACACCTGGATTGTCAAATTGATTAGCTTTTCCTCTACTAAGCTGTATGGCTATGGTCCATGGCTTAGCTTCTCTGAGCATGTGTTTGAGGTAGAAAGCAAACAGCTGCCTTTTCGTTGTTCAGATCTTTCCTCATTCTGGGGTAAATTTCCAGCAGGAGGTAATTGCTAAAGTACTACTTTCACGATAACGAAGCAAGGTCCTTGTCCAGCTGCCAGATCTAACGGGAACCTGTTTCCTCAAATGTTATCCTGATGCCTTCTATGCTTATCAAATTAAGAGGACATACAAGTTTAGGAGCTCCTGAGGTTTAATGTGCATGATATAAGTCAACTGGCTAATGCTGGGGCTGGCTGACCAATAGCCTCTCTGTCCCCTGTGTTCTTAAGACCACATCTCCCTGCTTACATCCTTTGGGTGACTCAGGTCATTCTAGAGGAGAGGGTCCCTGTTAGAATCACTGGGGGCCTTGTCAAGGCACAGACGGCAGGCATCACCTTCGGTTTCTGATTTAGTGGGTCTGCCTTGGGCCTGAGAGTGTGCGCTTCCATGTCCCTAATTCTGACGAGTGATGCTGACACTGCTGGTCCCGAGACCACACTTTGAAAACCACTGTTCTGGAGGCAGTGTCAGAGTAGCTGAGCAAATCAAATCGTCCAGCAATGGTTTGGGAGCAATGACCGGTACGGGCTCTACTATTTATGAAGTGCTTTTCCTGCCTTGTTCTTTGACCCTTACAACCATCCTGTGAAAAGTGAGTGACAGCATCATTCCAACTTTATAAAATGAGACAGTGGATCAGAGTGGCGGAGTGATGTGTGTGTGGTCAAAAGCTGGGATTAGGCAAAGGCCAACTCTGGAACTTCTAGCACCACCCCTTGCGGGTCCCCACCACTACCCTCCACCAGTGCCTGGTTAACCCCGAGGGGGTTTTGTCCTGAACCAGACTGGGGAAAAATGTTTGAAAACCACGATGGAGCAGTATAGGTGTAAATCTACCTATTCCTCCAAAAAAAACAGATTCCAGTTGAGGAGAAGCTCCAGGTCTCCCAACTTCCCCTGTCCCCCCAGGGCCATTTACCTCTGAGCAATGAACTTAGCTTCAGCTAACTCAAAGGGTGGGGGGCAATTAGGATAACACCCTATTCAGCAAACAGCTGGGGTCCTGGGAGCCACCCAGCTGCAGAGTGACAGACACTACACTGTGATCCCTGCAGGGATTGGGCTACTTACCCTGTTTGCAATGGTGATGACCCGGTGAGTGGCTTCTGCTTCCAGCTGTTAGAAACAAAGGACAGGAGGAGCCAAGCTTCATCATCTCCTTAACTTATACCTGCCTGGGAGCCCTTGTGGCTCTGCCACGGTGGATGGTTGCGGGTGGGGCTGGCTGTACCCTCAGGGTGACCAGAGCACCAGGCTCCAAAAAACCTTGGGTCCAACAGAGGGAGGGTTCTGGGACTTGGAATACCATGCACGCCCTTGCTGGAGGCTACTGAGGGCTTAATTAAAAGGCAACAAAAGGCAAGGTTCCCCCTGCTCATGTATAAATTCATTCATGTTGAGGTTATTTTTAGCTTAGCCATCTATCAATCTGTTTCCGATTGTGTTCTAGCTTCCACAAATGAGAGAAAGCATTCGGCCCTTGAGTCTCTGAGTTTGGGATATTTCACTCAGCTTCATTTTTTCCATCTCCATCCATTTGGCTGCAAATGCCATGATCAAGGGAGGGTGGCAGGGAGCAGGGGAGAGAATAGGAAGGATATCAAGGAGGCTGGAGGGAGGGAGTATGGGGGTATCAACCCAGTGGGGAACCTTCAACTTCCATGAGAAGTTCAATTAACCCGGGGGGTTAAGTAGGGGGAAACATGGAATCGAGGGGAACCCAAGGGGAGAAATCATGGAATGGCATCAGCCCTGGCTTGCTCTGGCTTGCTCTGTCATTATACATTTGTTCTTGATTGTATAACAACGATTCCCTCCTAAATGTATGACTATCTTAAAGAAATAAAAAATGAATTAGAAAAAAAAGGCAATGAAAGGGGCCGGAGCAGTGGCTCAGAGGTTATGGCCCTGGGCTGGCATGTGCGAGGACCCAGGTTCAAACCCTAGCACCACTTAAACAACTAAGTGTCAGAGAAACAAAAACCTGATGAAAAAAATAAATAAAATTGATCTTCTCTCTTTCACTCTCTCCCTCTTAAAAAAAAAAAAGCAATGAAAGGAAATCAAACAAATGAAAACCCAAGGTCTCATTTGTCCCCGCCTTCTGGTGCTTTCTCTCCATAACCACCTCAGCAATGCAGTAAAGGAGCAATAGGGACCAATGTCAAGTGGAGCCGAGCAGAGCTGGGGCTTCCGCACTTGAGCACTGCCGAAGTTTGCAGCTGGATAACTCTGTATGATTTTTTTTTTATTAGATGATATAGAGTTACAATTGAGGAGGAAACATTATCAAACATTCCAGAACAAATGTATATATACTTAGTTATCTAGGGCCAATGCCATGTCATGGATGCCCAGCCACTGTAGGATGTTTGGCAGCATCCCTGGCCGCTACCCACTAAGTGACAGTAGCATCCCACCCTCTCCCAGTTGGGACCACCAAAAATATCTCTACACATTTCAAAATGTCCTCAGGGGAACCAATCTGCCCTGGCACAGACCCAGGACCCTCCCTTTAACCAGTAGATGCATTGCTGTCACCACCTCAGTGAGAGCCTTGCTCTTTCCTCGGGTAACCTAACGAAGTCAGCGCAGGCCTGGCGGAACCCGGCTCACCCTCTTCTCACAGGCGCCCTCTCAGGGACTAACTGTGGAATCTGGTGCATCCTTCTCTACCAATTTTGAGGTGCCCAAACATGACCTATGTTCAAGGCAGGAGGAAGACCGGCTGCTATGGTTCTTGGGTGACAGTCCCACTGTCACCCTGCACATGCTAGACGACGTCCAAACACTTGTGGGTCAAGAAGACATTGTTTATCTAATATGGTCTCCCCACCCCCAGCAGAATTCCTTAGCAGGAGGACTATGAGGGATTTGTGTCAGTACCCAGCAAAACTTCATGCAAAGATAAAGGCAGGGGGCAGAGGGGAACAGGGCTTTTCATCTCCACCCCAGTGAGTCGCAGGGAGAAGAGCTCATGCCTCTCATTTCTGGTGGGAAGGGTCCATGGTACTCCTTTGACAGGCTCTCATCCCCAAAATGCTGAGTAGCTGGCTTATAGTTTAGAATTCCTTCTCTCATCTAAAGGCCTTTCCAGTTTCTTCATGTCTAGATTCAGTTTTGGGCAAAGCAATTCCTGGAGCTGATGACATCTTCCCCAGCATCAAAGGGGGAAGACACACAATTGTGTCTTCCAAGGAAGCTCAGAGTCAAGTTGGCCCATGGAAGAAGTGTTATAACTTCTAATTTTTTTTTTTTTGTTTTGTTTTTTTAAAGAGATAGAGGGACAGTGAGAGAGAATCAATTTTATTTAGTTTTTCATCTGGTCTTCGTTGCTCCGACATTTAGCTGTGTATATGATGCTGGGGTGTGAACCTGGGTCTTCGTGCCTGCGAGGCAAGCACTGTAACCATTGAGTCACCACTCCAGCCCCATAACTTCTACTTTTGACATCGCTTCCACCCTACAAGATTCTGTGAGCCTGCGTGAGAGAAGCTGACAGAGGACGCAGGAGCTCCTTCTTACCTCCTCTGGACGGCTGATCTCGATTCCTTCTGGGCCTGTGATACCCAAATCTAGTGCCTCCTTAGCACCCTGCATAATAGAAAAAACAATCGATCAGAAACAGAATCACAGGGATACAAGAAAACACTGAACCCAAGGGGCAGAAAAATATGTTAGACACAGCCCTGCGGATAGGGCTGCCACGTGCCTCACTTCTAGAAAGCCAGCAACCCCAGACAGTAAGTAAGGCTCTTCCGATCTTCTGGGGTTGGAACTGAGGGCCTCATGTATGCTAGACAAGCGCTGTACCACTGAGCTGCACCCCAGTCCTAATTCTTTCTTCTTAGTGACAAAACATGTTTTTCTCTTAAAAATATAGTTCTATAAGTAGCCAACAGGCCAGGAATGCCAAAGATCCAATTAGCATTGCTGATTGGTTTGAAAGTCAGAGTTTCCTCACTGGAAATCCAGGGACACCTCTAGCTTCAGTAGCTCCTGGACCAGTCCTTACCCCAAGAACCAGGGGAATCCAGAGGTTTGTCCTTGGTATCAGAGAATAGATCTCTACACTAATTCAGCTCCTCCAAAATTAGGTATAGGAAAGAAGAAAGCTGATTCTTGTTTATTCTGTATGTCAAATCTCATTAAAAATATTCCTAAGAGTTGTTGTAAATTTTCTTGCTGTAATGGACTTTAAATATCTTGCCATTAGAACTTAAAGGAGAGATTTATTTTCTGTATACCTAAGTTTGGATTTTCTGACCAACTTTTGGCATTCAAGGTGTTCACATCACACATTTTGGTTTTTTGTTTTTTTTTAAAAGAGAGAGGGAAAGTGAGAGAGTGAGAAAGGGAGAATCAATTTTATTTTAGTTTTTCATGCAGCTTTCATCGCTCCAACAATTTGTTGTATACGTGGTGCTGGGGTTGGAACCTGCACCCTCGTGCATGCCAGGCAAGGGCCATAACCGCTGAGCCACCACTCCAGCCCCACACTTTGTCTTTTATAACTTGTTTTGCCTGAATCTTGCAGTTCCAGTAACAGGTGGTCAGGATTCCCCTACCCCCCATCCTCCAGTAAACTGTCCCCACTGGTGCCATCCCTCCTTCCACCCTCTCCTGCAGACTTGCCTCGGCCACAAGCTCCCCATTTTCAGCATGGACTCTTGGGATGGCCCCGATGTCCTTGCAAGCATGGAACACTTGGTAGAGCTCGCTGTCACGAAGCATGTACAAGTCCTTGTAGGTCATGAACATCTGGAAGGAGTTGACGCCCTTCTCCCTCACGAGCGTTTCCATCTCTGCTTTCACCTGGAGAGTGAAACGCAAGGGCAATGCCAGGTGCATGCCAAATCCCTGAGACTGAGGAGCAGGCTCCAGCCCAGCAAGGACACACAGGGCCAGCCCCAGCTCAGCAGGTCGAATCGCCTTACGACCCCCCTCAGCCTCAGTGTCTCACTTTCCTCTCAGCCCCAGGCTGCTGTGAGGCCACCTGACCAAGTAGATGCTGAAGTCCTTTGAACACTGTCGAGAACAAGGTCATGAGCTGTGTTCTTAGAGTATCGGCACGCTTTTCCTACCACAAAGACTTGTCCAGGGTCTGTCCCTCCAAGCCAGCCTCCTTGACAAATGTAGGAAAAACAACTTTTATTCCTGAGGCCTGTTTTCCGGCCCTCAGAGCTATCATGAATAAGACATACTTATGCTCAAAATCCAGAGACTGGGAAAATCAAATTTGGAACAAAGCTATGCAAATAAGGATATTCATCCCAACATTCTTTATGTTAGGGGGGGAAAAAGGAAGAACGGGGTCTAGTGATAGGAAAACAACTTGCAGTTCATCTGCTTGCTAGAACATTAGGTGGCTAGCTGGAGGGGCCTACGTGCCTACGTGCTGCAAGGGCTCAGGGCTCAGGTGGGAAACAAGGGGAGAAGCTGAGTGAGCCCCCCAAGGACAGCAGAGTGGGGTCTAGTTACCATCTCACAAGAGGGTCAGGCCCTCTGGAGCAGGGTCCATACTGCACATTTTGTGAAACTTCTTAATACGTGTTAGTTTTACGGTACCCGGCATCCAAACTACTGGCACATGGGGCTTAATAAATAAAGGAAGAATGAACTCACAGTCTGCTTTGCTAAGTGACAAGCAATAAAACACCAGCAACGAAGCAAAAACTAAATGTCTATACACCTATTTTCAAGAAGAGAAAGGAAGTAGGACTCCAGGGAGAGAAGCCTGGGCTCTGGCCCTTGGGCTTGGGTAGGTTGAGGACAGCAAGGCCAGAGGTCAAGGGCACAGATACAGCACAGGTTCAGAAGCTGAACTGAGAAAGGGCTCAGGGGGAGCCAGCCTCAGGACAGCCTGGGGGCTTCTCCCAGTAAAGTGTAGACTCCTTTGGAGCAAAGCCATCTCCAGGGCCATTTATTCCAGGTAGTGCTGAGCCAGGATACAAATGACCCTCAGTTTAGAGACCTCAGAGCTCAGTGCTATCAACTCTCCATGCAAATAGGACCCCACCCTCTGTACCTGCGTTCATCTGGCCACTCAGTGGCACCCCACATGCACATCAGACATGCTAAGAGCTTGTGGTCAGAGCAAGCAGCCTGCGCTCTTGAGGCCTAGCCTCTGGTATCTAGCCTTGGACTCTGCTGCAGCTCGGGGCTCCCTGTGTCCACTGGAATACTGGTCAGGCAGGGCAGGCCCATCCGCCACCTTTGTGGAACAAGTGGGGGAGTTAGGCTGGTAGTGGAGGGTGCCCCTGCAGCAGGAGAGCACCGGGCCCCCGCTGGCTCAGCCCACATGACCTCGCCTGCCTTCTTTGGGGATTCTACCAGCAGCGGTACCTTGGGTGCCCACCAAGTGATCCCCACATGGAGGGCATAGTCACAGCAGACCTTGGGGTCGGCCAGACCCCGGCACTTCTCATAGGCATCCACGAGGGAGGCCTCCTTGTCAGGCAGGACGTGGCCGATGATCATGGTGGTGCCTCCAACGAGCGCTGCCTGAGAAAGAGAGGAAAAAGCAGTCTTGTTAGAGTTGTTCCTGTACCCAGGTCACTGATGTGGTGAGACACGTTCCTGAAGGTGCACTCAGGACAGCCACAGAGCCTACCTCACGAGAGGCTGCAAGGCTTGGGAAGCTGTAAGTGGCTGCAGCAAGGACGGAAGCCAGTGCTGCTTCCTCGTTCAGGTTTCTACAGGGTGCTCTGGAAAAAGCACTCGGTGCGTTACCACGCCTAAGGCCAACCCTCATTTTCCAGGTAAGGAGATCGACCCCAAATAACTTTTTGATGACATAATCAAATGCCATAAGATAATATAAGGCATGATCAAATGTTCATTTATAGTAATTGCCAATTTAGATACAAATACTTAAACCACAATATATAAAATATTAATTTGGACATATTTTGTTTTATTCTCTCACATTTCATGAAGTAATATTATTTAAATGTTTTACCTGCATCTTCAACACCAGGATCTTTGTCTTCTGTTTTTCCAAGCATAGTAGCTTCCTTTCTATCTCTCAGGTCTGAGATAGAGCATTTTTTAGGTGATTTATCAGTGAAAAACATTTCGATTCACAATCTCCACAAAATATTATTTTTCAAAGAAATCTTTAAGAAGCCTCACTTGCAACATAAAACATACTCCCAGGGCACATTATTAAACCTAGATCAAACGCCTCTCAATGTGAAGAAAACTCATTTGGCCAATCGACATCTGAGTTTCTGTTTCAGGTGAATGTGTTGTTCCCAAACAAAACTTTGTTACTAAAATGAAAATAACTGAAAATAATCCAGAATCAGGGGTCCAGGATGGGTTTCTGCTACCTCATAGCTGGATAACCACAGCCCTATCCTGAAATGTGGATTCTTTGTCTGTACCCTGGGAGAGCTTCCTAGCTGGAAAGATGTAAAGGTCAACTAGAACGTCACTGATGGAGTGGATCTGGTAAAGGGACCTGATGTGTGTGTCTGACTATTCAGAACATATTTGGTTATCTGTTTTCCGTATGGATAAAAACCACACGGAGTTGTCTTCACAATTTCAAGCTTCTCTATTCAGTTCAATCCTTGATCACAATTCAGAAATACTGCTGGGGAATTGGGCACCGAGGAGAACTCGTTCCCTGATCAAACAAAAATTAAAATGAAAAAAAAAAAAATCTTGCAGCTCTGGTTGTCACGCTGATGTGAATGGGGCTGTGAGAATGTCCCCCAGGCTGTCTTGGGGGCCTCAGTGGTATGACTGCTTGCATGGCTTCAAGCAACCGACAGAGGGTGGCAGTTCTGAGGCACTTGTAAGAAGAGGGAAGCGGTGGCAGAGGGAGAGGGGAGGCGCAAAGCAGATTGCAGCTTACTAGCTGGCTTCTATTTCTGATTCTGCTGGACCCGGCCAGGCTGATTCATCTGCACAGAAGGTGGTAGTACTCTGTTTTGCCCTGCCATGCATTTCTTGCTTGTACACGTGCACATGAGGGTGTTTGATATGTTGGGGTTTTACACACTAAATTGTTTTATTTTTTTCTGTGGTTCCAGATTGCCTTCCTTTGCACCCCCATCAGTACACATGCAGGCTTGGGGGGGGGGAAGGGCAGGGGAACCTGAAAACAGCTCAGTGGGCTAAAGAGCCATGATTATCTTTAATATTTGCAGATCCCAGGGCAAGGGTGGAAAAGGAGATGCGTGTGCCAAATCTCTATTTTAAAAGGTTTAGATGGAGCTAATGAACCGCTACGCGGAGTATATTCTATCCTTTGACAATTATGTCATTAAAGTGACCAAGAGGGCTAGGCTTGCATCTAGAATTTTGGGGGTCTTCGAAATTCTGAGCTATACTGAGGGGGAAGTTGGCCTCAGCCTCTGTCTTGCCCCACCCAGCCCTCACTCTGGACCCTGGATTCACCTGTACTGCGCAGGCCTAAGCTCTGCGGGAATCCAGCAAAATGCTGCCCTTGGGCCCAGTGTGCGCGCCCTTGTGGTCTGGTCCCCAGGAGGACAGATTCGTGGCTATGTAGGCCCTAAGGGCTCAGACCTGTCAGGGAATTGTGGGGACCCAAATGGGTTAGGGGGCTCTGGACAGACACAGACCCTGAGCCTCAGGAGGAAAAGCCCAAGCAACGTCCTCTAGAATTCAGTCCCCAGGGCAGAGTCCCCACTTGCCTGGGTCTACTAATTCTGGAGGAAACGTGGAACACGGGCTTCACTCTCCACTTATTATTCGAGATCCAGGAACCTCAGCCCCCAGGTGCAGAGGTATTCGGAATAAGTAGATCCTGCTGGTCTCCAGGCCTCCAAACAAGAGTTCACAGGGTCAGCAGGCTCTCCCGTGTGTGTGTGTGTGTGTGTGTGTGTGTGTGTGTGTGTGTGTGTGTATGTGCGCACGCGCGCGCCGGGGGGTCCGTCTTCGCAGGAACGTGATACCAGGATGTGAGAGACCTTTTCAGTGTCAACACACAGTCAGCCTTAGAGAGATACCAGAGGAGCGAGCCCAGCCCAGCCCAGGCTTTCAAAAGGATTGTGTTTAAGAATATGCAACTGTGAGCTGGAGCGGTGGCGCTCAGCAGTTATGGTGCTTGCCTGACATGCCTGAGGGCCTGGGTTCGAACCCCATCACCATGTACACAACTAAGTGTCGAAGCAACAAAGGCCAGATTAAAAAAATATAATCAGTGCTCTCTTTTTGTCTCTTTTAATAAAAAAAAATTTAAAGAATATGCAACTGTATGTGTGGGCTGGGGAGGTAGCGCAGTGGTCGCGGGCTTGGCTAGCATGCCCAAGGTCCTGGGTTCAATCCCACCCCAGCGGGGTGGGGGAGAGGAGGAGGAGTGTTTCTGTCAAGAGTTCAAGACTAGGGGCTGGAGTGGTGGCTCAGCGGTTTCGGAGCTTGCCTGGCAAGCACGAGGACCCGGGTTCAAACCCCAGCACCACGTACACAACTGAGAGTTGGAGCAACTAAGGCCATGTGAAAAACTAAATAAAGTTGTTTCTTTCTTTCTCTGTCTCTCTCACTGTCCCTCTCTCTTTAAAAAAAAAAAAAAAAGAGAGTTCAAGACTGTTCTTAGGCAAAAGTGGTATTGGTTGGCAAGCTGTAGATCTTCCATGGAAGTCAATAAGATGACATTGAGGGAGGCTGAGTGAGCATGAAAAAGGGTTATGCCACAGTCAGCGAAAAGGGCGGAATTCCACATGTGTGCTTAAGATGCTTGGGACTGTTTCAACACACACGATCCCATACCAGGAAGTGTGCCGAAACTTCACCCGTGGCTGTTTTGAACTAATGAGATTCTGAGTAATTTATTTTTTCTTCTTTTCTAAAATTTATTTAGTAGAATATATTACTTTTATAATATACACTAAAAGCAATATGATACCTTTATAATCTACACTATACAGATAGCCATGCCTGTGTTTAAAGACACTTTATTATTTTATTTATATTTCATATAGAGTAAAAATATACAAGAGAATAAAACATATACCCAGATACCACTATTCAAATTTAACAGATGCTAACATTTTTTGCCATCTATCTATAGATTTAAAAAAAAATTTTTTTTATTTTTAATTTTTTTCTGTATCCCTGGGATCCAGCACAGGGCCTGGCCTATGCTAAGTGTGCCCTCTACCACTGAGCTACAGCCCGCAGCCCAATGCTTAAAAAGCAAAAAAAATCCTGATGAGGGGCAGAGCGGTGGCTCAGCGTTTACGGTGCTTGCCTGGCATGTGCAAGGACACGGGTTGGAACCCCAGCAACACGTATACAACGAAATGTTGGAGCAATGAAAGCCACATGAAAAACTAAATAAAATTTGTTCCCTCTCTCTCTCTCTCTCTCACTGTCCTTCTCTTTAAAAAACAAAACAAAACAAAAAACCCTATTGGAACTGAAGCCCCCACCCTATTCCCACCTTCTCTGAGGCTGCTATAATAAATTCCTCCCCTCTATGTTTCTACACTTTTACTGTGTTTTCAAAAAACGCACACAGAGGGAATCATGCTGTCCATAGTCTTTCGCAACATGCTTTTTCTTACTCAGAATTTTCTTTAAAACTTATTCCATGCATTTTAATTCATTAAGGTCCGCACATCCCTCCACAAATGTATTCGTTTCTGAGTTCGCAGACACTTAACCTGGGGCTGGAAGCTTCTCGCCCAAGCACAGCCAACACTCAAGAGCGCCTCCCCTGCCATGAGCTGGGATTGCAGCTTTGTGGCAGGCACACCTCCAACTGCCCCAGACCCAACTGTGGAAAAGCTGACCTTGCTAGCTAGGGCCCCCTCCAGCCTGGCGGCTGACCCAAACCGCCCATTTACCAACCCAAGCTCATGTTTTTCAATTTAAACTTTCTGTCTAGCTAAGTCTTCCCCACCGTGAATGTGGTGCTATTTTTATCCCCACGTAGGACTTCAGGTCTCTATGAATAGCCCTAATATTTAATCTGAATATCAGGACTGCTTATTTAACCAATAGTCACAGCCACCATTATATACATCTGGCAGGATACAAAACTCAATTTTACTATTTCAAAAGGTTACTCTTATTTTGTTGACATTTAGGACATACTGCTGGGTAAACCTGGATTTATTTCATACTCAGTAATGCCCCATTTGTTCCCTAAAAATACCCAATATACTTAATAGTAATCCAAATGCCAATTTCCAGGCATATGCCTAGCAAAGAGCAGGACCTTGTACTAGAACCCAACCCAGACCTTGCATAAATGGCATCTTTAGGCTTCGGAAGGTCCTCAGACCGTGAGGCATGCAAGGGTCTCCATGACAAGCAGGAACCTGCTCAGCAAGCTGGAAAGAAATTTCAGGTGCCATTCGCTTGCAGACCTCGCAGTGTTGGACAGAACAGTGGACCGGTGCTTCCTGGCTTACCAGGACAGAGAGCTTCGGAGAGTCAATCCGAGTCTTCGATGCTGCCACAGATCCAATCGTGGTTTTCTGAGTTTCCTGTAGCAATGGTCTCTTCCTCCTCCTACAACCACCCAACCCTTCAATTTGGTTGTCTTTCTTACTCCAAGGCCAAGAATCAATAGGTAAAGGCACCATCTGTGTGCTCTGCTGTTGAGAAGGTGCTGGGGCAGAGGCTCTCTGTGGGGCTCTGGCCCACTGGAGGAGGGGGAGGAACTTCCTAACCCTATTTTAATACAGGTGCATGGAAAAGGGGTGTGTGTTGAGGAGGTGACTGGAATCAGAAAAGCAGGTCTGCTAACTATCCAGATGTCTGGATGAAGGGAAACTTGATCTTTAAAGGGGGAGACAGTGCTGAGCATCAAATGACAATGTTTGGATTTGCCATGGTTGGGATACAGTTTGAATTCAGGTGTTGAAATTTAATCCCCTTTGTGAGGTATTACGATGAAAACTTAATCCTATTATGGTGCTTAGAGGGGGAGACTTTGGGAAGTGATTAGGATTACATAAGATGAGCAGAGTGGAGCCCCCAACTGAATACCGATGGCTTTATAAGAAGAGACCAGAGACTGTATGGACACACAGTCATGCTGTCTAGCTCTTGCCATGTGATGCTCTTCACTGTCTCAGGACTCTTCCAGCAAGGAGGTCAATACCAGATGCAGCCCCTCAGCCTTGGACCTCCAGGAACCTCTTTTCTTTATAAAGATGTGGCCTCAGGTATTTTGTTATAGTAATAGAAAGCAGATGAATACAGATGTGCCTCATAAGCTAGTCAGTGAAATGCAAACATGTCTGCATCTCTTAATGTGGGGAAGCCATCATTTGTTCAGATGGATCTGCTTCTCTGAGAATTGCTGAACCATTTCTTTTTCTTTTCATATTAAAATTATCTTCCATTTTTTAACTCACATCATCCTTAAGTACAAGAGAGGAAAATGAAAAGTACTAGCTCAGTAGTTCTTGTCTTGCTCGGGATAACTTCCTTCATGTTCAGAGACTGTCTGATGCTCAGTGGTCCTCTGGGAGGCCTGCTCTTGGCAGCATCAGGCCTTGTGACAGAGCAACTTCCAGAAGGAGAGGTCCGAACACATCACCAAGCAAGATGGTACATGTATGGTGGCTAGAACCACACTTAACATTGGCAAACACCCTTCCCACCCTGGAACACAAGCGCAGCAGTCAGGGCCAGCTTTGTGGACCGTCCTGTACTTTGGAGGGCTCTGTGCTTGCTTTAATGTTCTGGAAATTCTTTTTCTTTCTTTTTTTTTTTAAGAGAGAGAAAAAGAGAGAGAGAGAATCAATCCTATTCATTTTTTTTCATTTGGCCTTTGTTTCTCCAACACTCAGTTGTGCATATGGTGCTGGGGCTTGAACCTGGGTCCTTGTGCATGCCCAGCAAGCGCTCCAACTGCTGGACCACCACTCCAATCCCTAGAAATTCTTAAACTCCTTAAAAAGGAGTTCCAGTCAGGTATGGTGACACATGCCTGTAACCTCGGCGACTTTGGAAGCTAAGGCAGGAGGATCACAAGTTGGAGGCCAGCTTCAGCAACTTAGAGAGGCCCAAAGCAATTTAGTGAGACCCTGTCGCAAAATTTAAAAAAAAAAAAATGGGGGCTGGGGACGTGGCTCAGTGGTAAAGTACTCCTGGATTCAAACCCCAGTACAAAAAGCCAAAGAAACAAAAGCCAAACTAAAAAAGGACTTCCACATTTTCCTGTGCGTTGGCCTGCAAATTATTCCCCTAGCTCACCATGTACACTGGCTGACAGTGCCCAGGACAACTCATCAACTCACCCTGGGGCTGAGGGCACTTGATTGCTTTCCCTGACAAGGCTGCTGGGATACTGACCCCTGCCCCCAAGCTCTTTAGGTCCCCTTCCCCCTTTTATCAAATGCCCCTTCTCTCTGAAGAAAGCCTCTTCTAGGGCATCTAAGTGCTGCATTGTCAGTTCCTTGAGGCCACCCTTGCTGTCCCTCAAGTCTCATCTTGACTGATAACTGGCAGCCTAGTGCGTTTATCCTGCAGCTGGTGGGTTTTCTCCAACTTGTGTATTTACAAATTAACTGCACTTCTGAAGTTCCTTCTGCTCTTCACCCCTGTCTTCTGGGTCCACAGTCTCTACCACATCTTCAGGGGCCTGGTCCCACCTCCTGAGAGCTCTTGGAGCTGTCACTCTAAGTGTACCAGGTCTAACACTCACACTTTATTCTTTCAACATCTTTGGAGGAAGCAGGAGCATTCAACCTACAATACACTTTAGGAAAATCCCATTTCCCAATACTTAACTGGTCTGCTATTTACAGCACATAAGAGCTATATATAGAAGCAAACTGGTATAGTGACATGAATGAAACTTTAAGGCAGGGAAACCTAGGTTTAAATCCCAGCTTGCTCCACTGAGCAAGTCATTTAATCACTCTGAGTTCCATTTTACAAATGGGGATAATAACATATTGATTATGGGGTTACCATGGGAGCTAAATGAGACGGTGCATGGAAAGCACCCAGCCTGAAGCCTGCACATAGTAGGAGCCCAGTACACTGGTGAGTATTGACAACAGCATAACTCGTAGGCAGCACTAACGTGCACACTGTGTGCTCTGGAAGAAGTGAGAAACGTAAGCTTAGAGTCCAGCTGGCAAACAGGACAGGAAAGAAGTCAATTTTAATAGAAATGACTTCTGAATGCTAGAAGAGTCCAAGCTAATATTCCTCAATAATGATGGAGAACATCGAGCTCAAAAGAAGACCAGAGGAAGGAAGAGCTGTAGAGGACTGGAAGGCTGTGAGATGGAGGGGGAGCAGGACACCAGGGAAGGAAGAGGTGTGGCACAGTCAGGGACACAGCCAGAGGACAGAGAACGGCGCTCTGGTTTGGGCGGAGGCCAATCTGATTAAGACCAAGTGTGTGGATCCCATCTAAACCACAGTTTGTCAACTTACAAGTATGGTCACTTAAAAGCATGGTGATGAGGGAGTTTAGGAAGTGTGGCTGAGGACTTCGTGTACCCAGAGGACTCCGGCCACACTCCCTTCCCGGGGCCACTCCTTTCCCTGCGATGGCCCTCTCATTGACTGCAGGCTTCCGGACAGGGGAAGACCATGGAAATCAGACTTAGGAGCATTACTCTGGCTGAGGGTGAAGCTCAACAGCAGTGTTGGGATGATAACTCCAATCTGGGGACTGAGAAGGAAGCGGTCTATTTCTTGGAAGAAGCAAGTTTTGACAGTGGCGGAGGAGGTGAAAATAAATAACAGGAGTTTTAACAGTGTCTGAAAAGCTGTATCAGGAGAGGAAGATCAAATTGGGGGAGGGGGGGAGTTTTTAGACCTTTAAGTGGGGATGAGGATTGCTAGCAGCTCTTGCCATCACTGAGCACTTAATCTGCGTGTGTTTAATTTTCATAGCTCCTTATGAAATGGGTGCCATTATTCCCCTTGGGTGATTGAGGAAACTTAGGGCTCATACTCCTAGGTGTCTGGCTGGGAGCTCTTCCCTTGCATTGGGGTGGCGTGGATAAAGGAGCAGACAGTCAGAGGTCACGTGGAGTAGAGCGGAGAACTAGCCTTCTTACCAAAACAGGAAATGAGATGGTGTTCATGTAGAAAGGAGGCTATTACTGAAGAGGAAGTGGATGAGAGGATGGAAGAGGAGTGTGTAAGGGTAGGTGACTGAGGGTGGTGGAAATGATCAAAATATGTTATATGCATGCAAAAAAATGCCATATGGAAAGCCACTCACCTGCATAATTAATATGTATTAATACAAAAAAGAGCAAAATAGGAAATGAAGCCAGATTCCTGAAGGGAAGGTTTTAGAAAACCAGGAGCATTGGTTTGAGTCTAGATGAGGTTTAGGACAACCGTATGGAAAACGCTCTGCCAAGTCCACAAGAGGGGCAGCAACAGGGCTTGGCTGAAGCCACGGTGTCACTCTCTGAACCGGCAGCTGGGGCAGAGCGAGTGGGCTGGGACAGCGGAGGGGGTGGGTAGCCAGGGACCAGGCATGGCCAACAAAGGGGTCCAGGCAGAAGTCCAGCAGAGTTACAAAATGGGGAGGAGTCCCAGGGGAGGCTCAGTTTGGTGGGGGCTGAAAGTAATATTTGCAATCTTGAGTTTGCTGGAAATGCAGTTCGATTCTGTGATGGTGTGTGGGGCAGGAGGTGGTGGTAGGAGAGGCTGGGCAGTTTGGAAACCGGCTGTTATGGTGTGGATATGAAGTGTCCCCAAAGACTCATGTTGGTCATTGGTCCAATGCAGCAAAGCTCAGAGTGAGGCTCTGGGGAAGTGAAAGGATTATCAGGGCTCTGATGGCACTGAAAGCCAAAGGGATTCCTGGGAGGTGGTAGAAACTGTAGGCAGGTAGGCGCATGGTCGGAGGGCGCATGCCCTTGAAACCTCTATCTGTTCCTGGTCCCTCCTCTCTCTCTCTCTCCTTCCTGGCCGCAG